>PVKP010002115.1:0-52098 GCA_004027715.1 Plecturocebus donacophilus | reverse complement strand
CTTTTAAATTTCAGGAAGTCTCCCTTTATGGGGCTAATACATAATAATAATAATGATAAAAGATTCTCCCATTGCTTTAAGGAGAGTATCACCAAGCATTCAAATGAAGAGACACTAGAGGCTAAAAAAGAAAAGCATATGGGTGTACGGGTGTTACTCCTTGGAAAATCACAGCATTTTAAAGAGATTGTTGCCGTACCACAGATATTAGATTTGTTTAGTACCTTGGTTAATTTCATAAGCACTGATTTAGGGAAAGAGAGGACTAATTAAAATTTAGAAAACAGCTAGAGTGAAAGTTAGCTAATGCAAAGATATAAACTACTTCCCTATCACAGAGGTCTTCATTTTATTAACGAAGCATAAAACTGGTAATAATTCTTTTGAAAATTTATTAAATGCCTACTATATGCAAGGCATGGTCCTAAATCCTCAGGGAAGGAGTAGTATAAAAAGATATATTAGATATGGATCCTGCCATGACAGGGAGAGTTGGTTCATTGTAATCAGATCCTATGCAGGCCTTTTTATGGGTAATAATAGCTAACTGCAGATGGTTCTTAACATATTCTGACATTAAAGATTTAAGAATAACTTAGTTCATTTATTACTATAAACTTATTACTAGGTTTAATTAAAAATGCTTTTTAATTATTATTAAAGTATTACTATTAAAAGTATTAAAAGAACTGCATGCAAATAAAAATATTTTCTTTTCAGTCATATAACATTATATATTTCATAGTTGTATTTATCTTAAAATCCTGAATTACTTTTTTGCCCATCATACTAAATTTTTAAGTTTTCCAAATTAAAATTCTAAATAATGAAATGGATTTATGGAAATTCAAATATAATTTTTTGGGAAATAATGTAATAAATTTCAGTTTTCTTTCCTCAAATAAAGTTCAATATGGCTTAAAGAATTTTGAAAATGGGTAGTTTTTTTCTTTTTATATGAATTAATAATACAATTTTATATGCATAGTGTTTAAAATGTACTATATAAAGGCCGAGTGGCTCACCTCTGGAATCCCAGCACTTTGGGAGGCCAATGAGGGTGGCTCACTTGAGGTCAGGAGTTTGAGACCAGCCTGGCCAACATGGCAAAACCCCATTTCTACTAAAAATACAAAAATTAGCTAGGTATGGTGGCACATACCTGTAGACCCAGCTACTCTGGAGGCTGAGGCAGAATTGCTTGAACCTGGGAGGCAGAGGTTGCAGTGAGCTGAGATTGCACCACTGCACTCCAGCCTGGGTTACAAAGCAAGACTCTGGCTCGGTAAAAACAAACAAACAACAACGACAACGAAACAAAGTGTACCGTATGAATAGAATTCTACAGGATACAAAGAGTTCTGTATTGTATTACTGTGTACCTGTATTTTCTCAATAACACAAATTGAGGATGGGGAAGAATGAGATATTAAAGAGCAATTCATTTATGTATCACTTAACAACCTAGGGATTTTATGCAGCTATTTTCATTTTTTCACAACAATAAACTTCTGACAGAAAGTTTTGATAATTAAAGCAAATGATTTTCTACTTTCACCTTAGATATTGGAACCAGGAAATGGTAACTTCAGAAACAAACTTAAACAAATATTAAATAAGCATTGGTTGAGTTAAAATAGAGGAAGTTTATGGCTGTTTTTGAGTTACTCAAAATAGTTTTTACACATTTAAATATATTTTATTTAGCTACTGCTTAGGTAGGTCCTAACCAGAAATTTCATGTTCCTCTCCCTTCTTTGAATTTTTAAAATATTATAAATGATAAAGTCACTTAAGGAGTTGCCTTTTACATTTATTTAAAAGATGGGCCTCAAAAGGAATCTTTTTTTTTTTTAATCCCTTTTTAGCACATGCATATGCTTCTTTGGACAAAAGTTAGTCTTCTGGATCTCCCTGCCACCTGTTCTCTTAATTGAAGAAAAAATGGGCAGAAGTCATATGACTTCCTTTAAGAAGTCTGTTCATTGTTATATTCCTCTGTGCTAACTGAAGCGATGTACAAAATGTGTTCTCAATGTCCTACGAGTCAATAATGCCAGATGGGATGCTTTGTAAAGTTTTAACAAGTACAAATCTTAAGTTATTAGTATTATGCCATTTATTCTTTATGTTCTTGTCCTGACATGTCACCTAAATTATGTGTATATTTTTAGTGTGGTGTGTGTATAAAATGAAATAACATTAATGCTTATATTAAATCCTTACTTGCAGCACACATGAGGAGATGGGAATCTTTTCCATGATAAAAAATTTTTGGCATTGAACAAAGATTAATTCAACTGGGATTTCGGTCCTAGAGTCTACATTTTCTGTGTGGTTATTTATATGTACAGAGAAGAGAGAATGGAAAATTAATTTGCGGAAGACATGGAGAAAAGTGGATGTGGTAGTTCTAATCGTTTCTTTAATCCATGTTCCCTGATGGGGATAAGAGAGGGTCATCCAGTATGACATTCCTACAATCAATCCCTAGAGAAAAACATATGGCCCATAATCTAAATCAAATGGACAGATTGGCCATCTAACAAATAGTCAATGTATATCCTTCCAAGGATGCAGAACACTGGGCTATCTTCTTGATCTTAAAATTTGTTCTCTGAAAATAATTCTGATGATAATGATAGAAATTGCATTGATTTTGTGTCTTGTATACCAGTGGATAAAGAATATCCATTAATATTACCTGAGTACAGCTTTACTGTCCATCCAACACACAGATCATATTGAGATATATTTAAAGTAGGTGATTTGTCAGAGGCGGAAATGTGTTTCTAAAAGATTGGTTTACCAGATAGTTGATAACAATGCTGATTTTAAACAAAGGTATCTGGCATCAAAAACCAGAAAGCAAAATCATAACCAATATCTAGGATATTTCAAATATTTTAAAAGAAAAGAGCTTTTTTTCACCTTTTCCTAAAGTTCAACACATTGTTTTCAAATCAACATGCAAGAAAGTTCACCAGCTGAAAGAAAATAGATTGTTACAACTATTCCTATCACATATTGAGCCCTGGTACTCAACAAATCCTTGCTGCTTTCACTTCTTCAAAACCTTTGGTTTTATGTTCTACCTGTAGAAAGTCTAAGGGAAATAATCTGCAGGATAAGAATGCATTTGGTAAACTACTCTGAGCCAGACAGAGTGCAAGAAAACCAAATATGTCACTACTCGTATTTCCCTTAATCGTAAGTGGTAGTATTTTTGCAATTCCAATTTCTGGACTTATGCCATAAAATATGAATAGGTTAGACTCTTCCTATGAAGCAAATTCATTTTTTAAAATTCTTAGAAATCAAACTCAAAACTAAGTTAATTTCACACACAAATAAAATGAAATCGAGTGAGCATAAGTTATTACAAAAATATCAGGGTACAAAATAGAAACTGTGGGCATCCTAGACAAATTTAAATAAATGAATTTCTTATCCTAATTTTTGCTCTTGGTTTACATCTTAGCTTGACTATGGGTCTTGACTATCTGAGGCATACATGTGGTCTCTTGCAGAGCTTGGCAAATGATAGGTGAAAAACGTTATCTGAGCAATCTTCTAAAGTAGGAAAAAAGTTTACAAACATTGAATTCTTTTTTCAATCACCCACATAAAAGCAGAATACTTTGCCAGTCCAACCAGTGGAATGGAATGAATGTATTTATATCTACATCTATATCTATATATATATATCTTTTTTTTAGAAGCACACTGGTTACATCTATGAATTCTACTACTTCTCATTCTTACATTCTTGATGTCTCATAGGGGAGAGCGGACAAAAACTGAAAAGGCAAATATCAGGGAACCAAAGGAGCTGGACAGATCAAGATCTTTTGATAAAAGGAAAGTAGTTAACCTCCTTAAAGATTTCAGTCAGAGAAGATAAGTTCTGACTTACATGACAATAACTACACTTAGTCTATCTCCCTTATATGGCTGGTTATGAAAACTTGTCAAATGCTCCTGATCACTCATTTCATAACCTTCCACATAGCTAAAGCCCAATGTTTATTAGTTATTATAATTATTATTCATGCAAGTTAGGAATGAAACATCTGAATAACAATTGAATTGTTAATGGAATAAAATATAAAGATGGCTTAATAATATTAGTAGTATAGTGGTAGATGGTGGTCTCTGAAGTCCTTCCTCTCATTGGACTCTCCTTTTATGGACACGTCTCTAGTAAATCTGAAATAAGAGTCAGCCTAGGGATCTAAGAAACCACTTTTATATGCAGCTTAGTCTTTACTAAAATATAAAAAAGCATTCTGTTCCTCAAAATATGGGCACCGTCTTAGATAGCTGGATATTTCCAAAAGCTAGCTCATTTGCCAGGCTACAACATGAAGAATGAAACAATCTATTTTGGCTTATAAAAGAGCATCTGTTCTCAAAGGCCATGGAATGATCCATGAAAGCCTCGCCCATCTGCGTGGTTCACAGGCTTATCCCAAAGGCAGGTGTGAGATATGTTTGTGCCTGAACAAATTTGCCACACATCCCAGGAAGAAGAGGCAGGCAAGGATGAGAGAGCTCTCTTCTCCAAGTGACTATAAGTCTGGAAGTTGCAGCTGCAGTCTGAAAACACTAGAAGATGAGCATCCTGCTGGGGCCCTGCTAGTCTGTGTACATAATGACACCGCTGGAACACAGTATTTCATCACTCATGTCTCCATCCATGCTTCATCCATCCACTCAACAAATGCATTAAGTAGATCCACAGTGGTAGGCATTAGGGATATAAAATGACTATTGCAGAAGTTTGTAAGTCAGTGAGATGGAAAATGTTAAGTGAATAATTATAACCATATGGTAATTTTCAAAAATTAAAAAAAACCAAATAGGTGACCCAGTGGAAACACAGGATGATTATCTACTTATGCCTAGCAAAAGGCTTCTCAGAGGAGGTGGCATTTGAGGTGAGAATTCTTTTTTCAATCACCAAAGTAAAAGCAGTATACTTTGCCAGGCCAACCAGTGGGGTGGGGGATACATATATATGTTTTTTATTTTTAAGAAGCACATTGGTTACTCCTATGAATTCTACTACTTCTCATTCTCACATTCTTGATGTCTCACAAGGGAGACTGGCCGAAAACTGAAAAGGCAAATATTAGGGAACCAACAGAGCTAGACAGATCAAAATCTATCTTGATATATTAGGTGGAAAAACGTAAGGTGGATGAGCTTGGAAAGAAATGCAGAAATAAAATAATAAAACTCCCTATATACACTGAAAAAGGGTCCAGACTTTATCTTGTAAAGGACAGGGATCCACAGAAGATATTTTAAGTAGAACACTGGCTCAATTACACAAGTATTTTAGAAAGATTATTCTGGATGAGTGTGAAACTAAATGGATTAGAAGAAACTAATGCAATAAATATGGTAATATTAATTATGAATCTCTGAGGCAGACATTACTAACCCATTTTATAGCTGAGGAAACTGTAGCTCAGAAAGATTAATAAACTCAGGGTTTCATTTGAAGTGGCTGAGCCTGTGTGACTCTGATGATGATGATTTTAGCAATATAGGTGAATTAACAACACCTGAGGTCAGGAGTTCGAAACCAACCTGGCCAATATGGTGAAACCCCATCTCTACTAAAAATACAAAACTTAGCTGGGTGTGGTGGCAGGTGCCTATAATCCCAGCTACTCAGGAGGCTGAGGCAGGAGAATCACTTTAACCCAGGAGGCAGAGGTTGCAGTTAACCGAGATCATGTCAATGCATCCCAGCCTGGGTGATAGAGTAAGACTCTATCTCAAAATAAATAAATAAACAAACAAACAAACAAACAAATAAAAAGAAGGAATGGGGAAAATGGTGGACAGAAATTAGAGCACTTCAAACAGTTGGTCCTGGGGTGTAAGGGTGAAAATCTAGGTGTGTGTGACTTGAGATGGTGGCTCCATTCTCAATTGAACATACAGAATAAAAGAAGGCTTTGGCAAGGAAAGAAAAATAGTTTATTTGTAACCTTGCAGAGTACTACGAAAAGTGTAGGTGCCACTTCAGAAAAGGTATGATAGAAGACACAAAAAAGGCCAAGAAAATTCTTTGAAGATGACTGCTACTGAGGCCTCATTCCTACTCCCATCCTGTCATCCTTTTCTCTCCCTAGCCCACAGTCACACCCCTCCAAGCAGGAAGTGAGCAGTATCAGCAACCAAGAGTGAATGAGTTTACAAGGCTCTGTATACAGAGCAGGAGGCAGGTCTTCACTGGCCAGGGTAGATGATAGCTACTTGATGTGTTCAAAAGTAGGAAAACCTGAGAACTACCACACTTGAGCAGAAAGAAACAGCAAAAGCCTCTTCACCAATTTACGTCTCTGCCATAGTGTACTACTCTGCAAAGGCAGGCATAAGATATGTTTGTGCCTGAGCTGATTATATCCTAATTGTTTCCGGAGCCCATCCTGTAGTCCTCATTACTTCCCAGCTTCTTGGCTTCCTAACTTTTCTAATCCTAGAATTTCTTTACATAAGGGATCAACTACTCTTTCCCCCTGTAGTAGTTTGCATTGAGTCGAGTTCTACTCGTATATTTAAAGCCCAGTCTTAGCTTTTAAGAAGTCTTTGGTAATCCAGCTCACAATGATTTCTTATCTGAAATCTCATAACATAGACATGCAGACAGTACCATCTGATTTGGCATTTTGCATTTTTCATACTGGGCTGAAAGTGTTACTATTGTCCTCCTAACTATATTGCAAGCTTCTTGAAAATGGACCCATGGACCCATAGTTTCTTCTAATGCTTTGCCAGCATCATTCTTTTCTAATGCTTTTAGTGTCAGCACAGTACTGGGTACATAGTTATCCACAAGCTTTCAAAAGAGAGTCTAGTTCTTTTCACACTTCATAGCCACAATTATAACAAGCTCATCAGCCTCCATTAGTTTTGATTTTCTCCTTTCTATACTCAGAATTCCAAGCAGCTGGTGAAGTTCAAATCTATAAATTTTCTGCTAAACAAGGGAGGAAAGCAACAGTGGAGGTCACAAAAAGGGTCCATCTACAAATGTAACTACTATCAGCTGAATTACAGAGAACTTGTTTTCCTATTTAGCTTTTATTTTAGTAGGTGACTACTAAATATATTTTTCCCTGTTAGAAATATATGCATAAATTCTCTTCTACCCCAAGATCAGTAAATATACAGTATCCAAACCATTTGAATTATTACTTTCAGCTGTCCAATCTATACTTTTTCATTAAATGGTAAAACATATCTTTCCAGATTACTCTGTGACTGCTTCCCCAAACATTTGTGTCATGATTCTATTAAACAAACACTTACCAGAAAACTAAAACAGGACAGATTCTAAATTAGGGAGTGGGAATGACAATGTGAAGAATCCAGCCAGTTGTCTGTCCTTGGAGAATTTAAAATCTGGTCAAGAAACTAAGACTATAAATAGCAAAGTATAAGAAATGGAAAACACAGTAGGAATAAACTGGGTGTTATGAAAATCCAGATGAATGAAAGACCAGAAATGTAAAAAAGGATGCTTGAAAAAAGCAAAATTGGGAAGAGAGTTTTAAAAGATAAAGAAGACTTTGCTTAGTTGAGATAGAGAGAAAGTATAGCAAAGGCTGAGAAAATGGTACATTACAGCATCTAGTTGTGAAGAGACCACTTTTTCCAGAGTGATTTATGACTGTGGCATATGTGAAGGAATCTACATGACCAAGGTCTTGATGTCAAAGAACTGACCTCATCCCCCCAAGCAACAGGGACCCATCTGTGTTTTGGAGAGAAAACTGAGGAGGCAGAATCTAGCACTGATTGAAGTGAGCAGAAAATAAAGCTAGGAAAACTTTGTACTTGGCCAATATCTCTAGCAAGGAAATGGCACCCAAAATACAGTGGCTCTTACAGGAAGAACCTGTTTATGGAATTTTATTTGAAGTGTCTAAACAAAATAGTCTACCATACAGGTGTGAGAAGGTTAAAATTGTTCCATGAATTACATCAATTCCTGTGAGAACTAAGTGTGTTTTTTTTTCCCCCTTCTGAAGTTTCCTATTAAAATATAAAAACCGCTGAGAAGCTGACATAGGCAGCTACTTGACTGCTTGCTGGAAACATGATGAGCACCTTAACACTCCATTAAAAGTGCATTATTCATTTCTGCTACTACTATTTCACCACAGTCCTAATTTATGGAATTGCAAAATTTTGGACCTGTGAAAAACCCAGGTGAAAATAGCTTTTTCAAGTGGGTGTAGCAAGCAGCCGAATAATAAACTGTGTTGAAACTATGCACAATAATAGAGTAAGAAGTGGTTTTAATTTTCTATTAAACAGCTCCCATCAGAAGGTACTAAAGTTTTCCATTTTTCAAACAGCAGCCTGGCTGCTGTAATCCAAACCCTGCAAAGTCTGGATTACATTAACTAAATTCCAAGCTTGACTAGACTGCCTCGAAAACCCTATTTCCCTGAAATTGGAAACAATTAACATTCTGTTTACTCATGAGATTAAAACTGCTGAGGTGTAAAATGGCAGGTACAGTGTTAAGTACTTTGCCTGAATACTCTATTGAGGAAAGACAAAGTCCTTTAAACTAGGTGAACTTATGATGATGCCATTTAGGTATAACTTTCTTGATGACAGATCATGAATCTGCATTTCCAGAAGTTGTACAGTGGTCAAGAGCAGAGATTCTCAAGTTAGGTAGCCTGGGAATGCCTCTGGGTCTAATCACTGTCAATCTGAAATAAAGATATACAGAGATGCATCTCTGAGCAAAGAGCTTATTTCAGAACATGAATTGCAGTTCAGGACACATAAACCAAGGTAGCCCCAGGTGAGTCCTGAGAATAAAGGAAAAGACAGGAGTTTTATTGGGGAACAGAGGAAGGTTATGTAAGTTGTTTTGCAGGTAAGTTAATTGGTGCTGGCAGTGTCTTCCAGGAGCTGCTGAGTGGCAGCAGGTGTCAGGTAAGACTTGAAATCTTAGAATCATGATCGGGTCCTTGCAGTTTTTGGTTTAGTCTCACAAGACAGTTCCTGGAATAAATGTATGCGATTTGAGTGCTTTTCCTTATAACCTCCTGATTCCATTTTAGTTGGGTAAGACACGAATGACTCCATTTTGTATAAACTTCCACACCACTTAGACACTGTGAGTGGGCAAGTTTTAACCTCTCTCTCTTTCTACATTTGTAAGGGTGCTATACGAATTAAATAGGATTGCACATGCACAGTACATAGAATAGTAATTGACACACAGTGGAAAAGCCATAAATGTGAGGTGCTTTGCTATGCAAAGATGTTATGCCTGAGTTTTTTATTCTAATACCAATCTTAAAATTTCAGAATCTTAAATGTTGAAAGCAACCTAAAGATAATTTACTCTGAACTTATCATTTTATGGGTGAGGATGTTGAGAGATGTTAATTCACCTGCCTCAAGTCACACAAGAGGTCCCAGTGGCAGGACTGTGCTAGAACTGAAGGTACACGGTTCCATTCCAGTGCTCTTACAGCACACACTGAGTGACTTCCAAACGAAAAGCTAGAGCATTATCAGCCATTACCAGAATTCGGAGGAGAGTAATTCTCCCTCCCTGTTGGGTGGGCAGTTTACAGCATGCTTTTTTTTTGTCTGGATCTGTAAACTGCCGTATGAAGGTAGACCTCTTCTCTAGGCCTAGATCACCCTTTTGCCAGGTCATGGAGAATTAAAGACACTTGAGAGTGCTCAAAGTGAGTGAGCATTTTCCTTGTAATTTATCTCAGCAATGGTAAAGATCACTTCACAAGAATCCTGCCCACTTTAAGGTACCATATCATTGCCATAGCACCTATTCTATTGTCTCAATGGGCAGACAGAAACACACACGAAAGAGTAAACATTTCTGCCGATGATAAGAATACTGCTTTTCATGCAAAGACATCTAATGGTGGAGAACAATATTTGGGCATTGAATGGGACCTAATACTGCAAAAAAAAAAAAAAATACAATCCCTCAAGTTTAAAAGTTTGATCTAATAGTCACTTTTAAGAAGCAGTCATGGTTCAGAGTTACAGCTAACCTCCAATGCAAACTCAAAACAAGGCGATTTTCTAAAATGCTTCTGCGAGACACTGTAAAAGGTCTGAGCTGATTTTAGAAGAATGGAAATCAAATTTTTAAAATATAGTAACCATTTACAGTAGAAAGACTGCACACTCTAGGAACCAGAAAGAAAAGTTTTGAGTTGTAACTCTGCCAACAACTATTTATGTAATCATGAACAAAATGTTTACCTTCTTTTATCTGAAAAACTGGGGAAAAATTAGTGAAAGAGTGAAATGATAGCTTTCTTTTTAAATATGGATGCTATGGACTAAATTGCTTCCCCCAAAAATGTGTATATTGAATCTCTAACCTCCTATACGATTATATCTGGATATAGGGCTTTATGGAAGTAATTAAATCATAAGGTTAAATGAAATCATGGGGTAGGGCCCCAATCCAATAGGATTAGTGTCCTTTGAAAAGGAGACAATTGAGAGGTCACTCTCTACCATGGGAAGATAAGGGTGAGAAGGCAATCTGCAAGCCAGGAAGAGGGCCGTCACCAGAAACCGACCATGCTGAGCCTTGATCTGGGACTTTCAGCCTCCAAAACTCTGACAAGATAAGTTTCTGTTGTTTGACCCACCCAGTATGTAGCATCTTGTATTGACAAACCAAGCTGGCCTAGACAATGAGTTATCATCATCCCTGTCCCTGAATAAGTAAGTTTTAGGATCATATATTCATTGCTGTGGCCACCCCACTAACAAGATGACCCCAGGTTGAGAGTTATTTGCCTTGTTCTTTAGAATATTCACAGAGATACGAAAAGGAAGATCTATAATAGGAAAATAAAAGTAGATGAAACTTCAGATACAGCAACTTTATAGCCTTATGTCAAATTTGAATGTATGGCTATATATGTGTAATATATTGGTTGATGGTTTAAAACAGGGCTTTTGAAATGTGGTTTCTAGGGTTGGAATCATGGCTTTTCTACTTACTAGCTATGTTTCTTTAGACAAATAACAACTCTCTGAGCTTGAGTTTCTTCCTTGCTAAAATGGAAATAATAGTTCCTTTCTCACAGTATTGTTATTAGAATTAAGTGGGTCATTCCTGTAAAGCTCTTAAAACAGTGACTGCTGGCAAGAGCTGCATAGGGGTGCATTTTACCATTGCATAGGCTCACATCAGCACAGACAAATGGAAGGAGTTTTAATCAAAATATAGAAAATAAAAAAGGAAAAATTCAAAAGTCAAAACAAAAATCAAAACAATTGAATTTATAAACATCCAGAGTGGAAGGATGGTTACCAGAGGCTGGAAATGGGAGTAGGGGGCTGGGTAGAGGGGAGGTGATAATGGTTACTGGGTACAAACATAGAATAAGACCTTCTGCTTGATACCACAACAGGGTAACTATAGTCAATAATTGTACATTTTTAAATGAAGGGTGTAATTGTTTATAAGTCAACGTATAAAAGCTTGAAGGGATAGATACCCCATTCTCCATGCTGTGCTTATTTCACATTGTATGCTTGTATCAAAACATCTCATGTACCCTACCAATATATATCCACCTACTATGTACACACAAAAATTAAAAATAATTTAATTTTTTTAAGCATAGCTTTTCTATCTAACCTCTATACCCACTTCACATAGCCTGTGCAATTTCCTTGCCCAACCTTCTAAAAAACGAAACTCTGTGGTTAATCTCCAAAATTTATTTTACTTCCATATGTATTGGCCACCTGTGCCTGGAAAAATCTACAAAATTGAGACATGGGGCAAGAGAGAGGGTGATGTGAAAAAGTATTATAGAGAAGGTCAAGATTAGAAAGTTTAAAAATGCCAGATTTCACCCATTTACAATTACATAAAGAAATTAGTTCTATGATAATGCCTATCATTGTCAAACAACTATTACCATTGCTCAGAAGAAAATATTTTCCCTAAATCAAAACCATTTCAAATGACTTTTGTTTTCACATTTACATTCTTCATGGCAGATCTTCAGTTCCTAAAATAATAATTGTGACAAGAATCTGAACAGATACTTTTTTAGAACAATCAAAATTGGTCTCCCTTTGTATCATTTAAGTCGACTTCAACCTCCTGCTTCTTTATTTAGGATTCATCTTTACAAGGTTAATTCTGACCCAAGGTGCTACATTTTTTTTCTCCAAGGGAATTTTCTCTAAGCAGAAATTCAGCTCCTGTCATAAATGTAATATTGGGATTATTTCTCCGTGAGAAGGGGGCAAATAGGTCTAACAGTGGGAATGGTAAAACATATTCAACCAATTTGCTGTGTGCTGGGAATGGGAATATTAAGATCAGTCTTTTCCTATTATTTACATCAATCTTAGAGGGATCTTTAAGCTGGGCTATGTCTCATGCATATGGTCATCAAATCAGAAGACTGATTTTGTTTATAAAAAAGTGTTTTAAGGTGCAGTAAATTTAATATGCTTTCTTTGTAAGAATTTAAAGATATTATTTATAACCACTAAATTATATGTCATCAGTCCCTCTCAATTTTACAAGTGAATTCAGTTTGATGTAAAATTTAGAGCCCATCAACTTGATCAATTAACTATATGCCAACTGTGATTGAATAAGGCTCCAAGTCACATATGTGACAGGATCCTACTAAGAGAAAAAGAACAACTGACCCAATATATTAATAGACTCAGTCGCTGGCAGTAATTATTGGGGGATCCTTTTGTTCCTGAGAACTGACCTGATTTAATTGTAGATGTGAGACTCAAAGTAAAATCCATGGAGGATATGTGATAATAGGGACTGGGCAATAATTTATTCATTTACCTTTTATGAAATAATCAAATTACAGAATCTGTGTTTGGTAGCTTAAAATAATATTAAGCAAAACGGTTACCTTAAAAAACAAAAAGCAATTAAAAAGAGAGAAAACAATGTAATAGTATCCAGAGAGAAGCGGAAAGCTATTTATTGAGAAGCTTGGACGTGTTGTCAGCTAAGTAGCTAATAACGTATTTCAACTGTTATTTTAATTTTTTTCTCTATTTATTATTTTAAATATAATTTCAAAAATTAGGAGTCACCTGTTGAAGCTTCAAATTTATTTGAGAAGGTTATGAGAGGTTGTTTCTATTATTTATAACTGCAATAATGAAGCTGTTTCTATTAACTATTCCAGATTTGGATTTGACTAAGACTAATATTTAATTTACCTATGTAAATGCATGCCAAGTGTTAATTACTTATCATTAATATTTTTTACAAATATTATTTAGTAGATATTAATCTTATGAAAATATTTTCAGTGGAAGCAAGCAGGAGCAGCTAGATTAATAGAAATCTTAACCCTGAGTAGGCATTGCTGTGCACAGTCCCATTTCTATTATTCCACATGTAAACCCCTAGCCATGTTCTTGCAAGCAGTTGCATGGTATACATCCCCAGAGAAGAATGTAAACACAGGACCATTGAAGAAAATGCTACTCATGCAGGCAGCCTTCTGCTGTTAGGGAGAGCCAGCATCCAGAGGCTTACTATTTGTCAAAAGTTAAAAAGTATTCATGTTGAAAGAATGCATTCCCCTAATCTCATGACATGGTGCCTTATGAGACATGATGTTTGCAGGTAAGTTCTGCCCACAGTAGGTGTCCAAAGCGGGAAGGGAACAAACTATATAAACTATAGACTCTCAATCTACAAATACTGACAGCACTGACTACAACCAGTTTATACTATTTCCTAACCCTTCTGGAAAGAAAATAACATCCTCAAAAAAATAAAACTCATCAACTATTCATTTTCTCCCTCGGCATTCTACTAATGGTCCTTTGTGTAAAGATAATGGAATCCTAATTTATCAATCAGTCTACAAATCATGGTAATAGCAAATTTGTATCTACTTATAAGTTGATGGATAACTCTTATTTATCTCCATTTTACCTTTGTGTAAAACTTTACCTGTTTCTCTATACAAATCAACTTTTAGTAAATAAGGAAAAGGGAGAAAATATTACACACTGAGTCAAATGAGGATCTGATTCACTGAAAACAGCTTTCTGGCTTCAAAATGAACAATGATAATGCCCCAAAAAACTTTACCCAACTTTGAATTTATATATTAAAAGAAGCTCATTGCAGAGGTAAATCACACGTAATTTATGGTTTTTCTCTGTAGGGCTACAGAACTTTAATCCATAGCTCATGAAAGGGTACAAGAGCAGCTTAAAAATTATGCTGAGCTTAATTATACTTAATGTGAATTATTCAGAAGTGCAGACAGAGACTAAAAATTTATTTCATACAAAGAAGCTTGACATTTTAATTGGTCCTTCAGAATAGAGACAAAACAATTTCCTCTCAAGAAAATTTACATCTTCCTTATCAGAGCCTCAGCCTCAGCCAAGCAGAACTTCATTAACAAGATTAATCATTATGCCAGTGTCTGCTTCATCAGGTGTATGGGCCAGGTGAAAAGAGGAATATAAAGTAATGACTGACATTTCCAACAGACAGGATTGATTCAAAAAACACAAAATGACAGATTGAGCCACCATACCTTGGTCATTAGCCATTTTGTCAGGGTGTTCCACTGTGGGGGAAAAAGAAATAAATTATTAGACTTTGACAGTTCCTAGCAAGAAAGCTGACATATCAAACAAACAATTTTTTAGCAAGTTTTCATTTCAGGGTTAGTGCCCTATTGAAATAAAATTGATAAGGACCCAAACTTACAGTTTTACTTCTGTTAAATAAGTATTCAGAGAAAAATATTGAAATTAGTGTTTTTACTGTACAAATTCATCTTAAAATTATCTTACTTTTCATGCCCTTCTAAAGATAAACTCAGAACAATTATATAAATTTAATTAAAACTAGAATTAACAGTAAAAAAATGCATGCAATTACCAAGTAATTATCACTCATATATATTTAGGAAAGTTCAGGAAGTTATTTTCTTGTACGTGATTTTTTTTCAACAACTTCATCTTTTCTCACATAGATTGGGTAAAATAATTGGCTACCATAAATATGGTACAATAGAATATAAATAGCTTGATAAATCTTTATACCTTGTGAAGGTAGCTCTTGAGTTGTTCACAACTTCAGATGAGTTAAAAGTAATAGTCTCAAAAATGACTTGTTGAAATTTAAAATTTAAAAATATAAAAATTTTGAAATTTAAAAATCTTTAAGTTTTGTTTTAAAGATGGCTCTTTTCTGCTAACCAAATGAAACAAAATAAGAAGTAAATCTCTAGTATTATCACATTTCTGAAAATTATATGGCATTTTGACCAATGCAGATATTCATAAGCTTCCCTCCATCAATTACTAATAGAATTATTTTACCTAGACTTGACTGTCTTTGAACTCTGAGCCTTGAGTCTTTTGGGCATATTTAACTCACTTAATTCCATTCAAACTTGATAGGATACCACACTTGCCGAATGCTTCCTGCATATGTCTCAGTAAAACTTGCATAGAGAAGATAAAATAGGCAGCAACTAATAACCTAGTCTCTCATAAGATGTGCCCCTATTAGAGCAAATCAATCATCATTGTTTGAAAAAATAACTTAAATGCCCTATAGGTGGTGGTCCTACCTTTTCTAAATAAAGCAACACAAATCATTCTCTAATAAGAATGTTTAGAAATTAAATACGTAAATAATAATTCTGTTTATGAAAGCCCCTTTCAGATGAACAGGGTTTATGTCTATTACATCATAAGACAGATTTCTAAACCAGAAATCAATTACAATTTTTTTTTTCATTTAAACATAACATGTAGACATATTCCATGAAAAGATATCTTGGTAAGTAGTAGACTTTGAATTCTGAATTACTCTTTGGAAAATGGTATATATACTAGGATGCTTATGTTTTTTGTTTGTTTGTTTGTTTTGTTTTTTGAGATGAAGTCTCACTCTGTTGCCCAGGCTGGAGTGCAGTGGTACCATCTCGGCTCACTGCAGCCTCCATCCCTCCGGTTCAAGCAATTCTCCTGCCTCATTCTCCAGAGTAGCTGGGACTACAGGTGCATGCCACCACACCTGGTTAATTCTTTTGTATTTTTAATAGTGATGGCATTTCACCATGTTAACCAATATGGTCTCCATCTCCAGAGCTCGTGATCCACCCTACTAGGCCTCCCAAAGTGCTGGGATTACAAGTGTGAGCCACCATGCTCAGCCAATGCTTTTTATTTTATAATTCTATAAGCGTTACTTTAAAAAGTTATTGAGATATAACTGAAAAATAAAAAGCTGCCCATGTTTAATGTATACAATTCAATGCATTTGAGAATTAGGATATACTTATGAAACCATCACCACCTTCAAAGCCACAGACATGTCCCTAATCTCCCAAAGTTTCCTCCCACCCTTTTCATTATTATTTATTGTGCTAAAAACATAGTACGTGATCTACCCTCTTACTAAATTTTAAGTATATAATACAGTTATACTAGTTATAGGAACTATGCTGTATAGATCTGCAGAATTTATTTATCTTGGCACTCTGTCTGGTGGTTAGAATTTAGTGCTCTCTGAAAGCTTTACATAAGGTTTATGAAACCTTGTACCTTGTCAAGATTTAACAAACATTTTTTAAAGGTTCACTAGTCATTTAATCTAACTTTTCATAATTTCATCACCACAATTTAATTTTATCCAAAGTTTCTCTTCCCTTCTGTTTCCCATTGAGAATTAATGGCTTCTCAAATACATTTTATTGTAGTATTTTATTATGGTATTGACAAAGGTGCTTTTGACAGGCAATTGCATTGTGTGTAGCTCATAAACAGGAATAGGATTTTGAATGGAGATCCTAACACAGCTGTTGATAAAGGATACCATGTTGTTGGAAGTTCTAAATCAGGTCTCCAGCAAGAATGACCTGATCTTTGACAGGATATGTCAAGGTCATAAGTGGCCACCCAATCCAGGAAGTACGTAGGTTTGGCAGCCAGAACGGGACACACTTAAGAAACTATTCTAATCAGCATCTCCTATGTAGATGAGAACTCTTTAGAATTATGTCATGAAAGACAAGAATAACACCCTTATCTCATCTCCATTCTTTGCCTTTTATCTTTAATCATATACATGCATTGTCTGCAGTTTAAGATATTTTTAGCAAGGGATAAATAACTATGTGTTATGATAGACAAACCCATTCTCATTCTTATCTTTTGAATTTGTTTTTCTGCTAGCAAAGCTGCACTGAATATAACTTGAGAAATTTTGAAGGTCTCAACTGTTATCTACTGAAAGGTATTTTCCAACAAGTACTATATGGATTCTCATAACTACCTTTTATTATAGACAACAAAAATGGCTTAAATTTGTGCCTTGATTTTTTTCTATCATATGTTTCTATCATTTGTAAAGAAAAACCATGTATTTTTGTTATAAAATAATTTCACAACTAGAACTTTTTTCTATTCTGGTCCAAATCTTCCAGTGCTATATTCTTGGGTAGGGGAGAGGCACAATTCAGAATGATGCCGAAGGATGCGCAGAGAATTTATTGTATTCTATTGAGCTTTCACGCTGAATACCACTCTTTTGCGTGTAAGAAGTGACTCCCTCCCTCTTCCAGAATCCTCTCTGGTCTGCTCCACTGGGAGCACCCTTCCTCTCAATTACCTGATAGGTCAGCATGGAGAAGTGTACTTTATTAGCAGGAAAAACCCACAGGATAGGGCAGAGATAGACGTAAGTCTTCCAATGGTTTGACAGTATGTGGGTATCCCAATGGGACCCTGGGGAGGATTTGTGGAAAGAAGGTGGATATTTGCAGAGTCGTATGTGGTCAAGTAATCAAGGTCACATTTTTAAAATTAACATTCCAAAGAAAGAATTAGATACCTCATCTATGTGTACCTACATAAGTTTATAGTAAGACAATCCCTTTCTAATTACAAATGTCCTTTTAATTAAACAGTGAATATTGACTGAGTTTCCTGTACTTCTCTGACTGGTTGTTAATACCAAAAAGACTAAATACTGGCCTCTAGAAGAAAATGTTGCTATCCTTGGAAAGGCTAAATATGAAAGAATGAAGTTTGTGAACACCTGCCTGGGGCAAGCGTTACTATGAAACTCTTGCCTATTACCCAGAAGACTCCTGGGAGTTTTCGCAGCTTCAGGACACCTAAGCCTTTCTCTCTGTCAAACAAAGATACAGTCTGATGAACAGAGTATCTTTTGGTACACTTTTTGGAACTGAAAATCTTAAATCAGAGAGCAATAGCATGATTCTATCTTTGATGTAGATTTGGTTCTATACCAAATCTTTAAATTGCTTATAATGTAGCTTTAAATCTCCTATGATGAGTAATTTATTTGTTTTAGAACATTTGTCATTGTGTCATGTAAGATGCATGCATGTACAAAATCATTGATAAAAGTGACCAGGATCAATATTTCTGAGTAATTTTATTATCAAGCATGACATTTAAAGTAGAAAATATTAAACATCAAATCAAGGTATTAGAAATAACTCTTGTGAACTATTATGTCATAGAACAAATTCCTAAACTTGTTCTTACTTCTGAAAATAATTTTCTAGATGCGTTTAGGCCACTTAGGGTAAACAGTACTAAATGAAACACTGAGCTCATAAAACAATCCCTAGGATGGCCATCAATGTGGGCCTGCAAATCTTATGATAACTCATCACTCTGATGCTTAAGACATTTGGATGCCTTAAGTCATCCTCAACCTTTCCTCAGATCTCTCAGTTGGCAAACATTATGAGTATGAAATTAATTTGGCACTCATCTATAGATAAAAATGAAGCATTTGCAAAATGCTATCTGGTTACAGTTCATGCTGCCACAAAATGAATAACCAGTTGCCTTTTGATTGCTCATTTGGAGTGAAACCCGATTTAGACATGAGGTCCTCAAAATCTGGATAGACAAAGATTAGCTCATTTCTATCCTCCCTCCCTCCCAAATTCTACTCTGTCATTAAGAACTGTCATGCAAGCTTTGGCTGAATGCTTGCTTGTGTGTTGTTGGCAAACTTTCAGATTAGCTGCTACCCAAACCAGGCTTTTAAATAGCTCACTCATCAGAATTCAAAAGTCCCTTATTTACTAGGGTACCTTTCTTAGAAGAATTGAGGAATAGGCTACATAGTTATTCTGAGACTCTTCTTTTAGTACGTCAAACAACTGCGTAAAGATGGCAGTCATCCATGCATTTCTAATTTTTCAGTTGTTTACCATCATGTATTAAGTTTTCTGCCAGATGTAGAAGTATGATGTGGGCACAGATTTAAGAGCTAAGTTATCTTTCTATAGGACAACACATATCATGCCTCAAATATACAATTTTAAATTATTTCAACTATTTGAATGTTTCAAATTTGTTTCAACTTTTAAATGACTCTTGAAACCATTTGCCTCCCAGAATAATACTGTGCTCTAGAATAGTAAGTACTTATATGAAAATATTTTTATGTAATCACTACTATTACGCTTAGTGATTTTCTGTATGAACATTTTTTTCTAGAAATCATATTGCAAAATTTTTAAATAGTAATATAATACTATTTAAATAGTAATATAATATATTGGCTCTTTACAATAAATACATTTTTTTTTTGGTTTGGAACTTTCTTTCTTGCCATATCAGGATTTTCTTTACTATATAAGGGATAATTACCATATAAGGGATAATAGTACCTGAAAAAAATACTTAAAATTGGCAATAGTATGCCATTCACATAATTTTGATTTTTACCGTCTTAACATAAAATGGCTGAAATGTTTCATTATATTTTGAATAGAACCAATATACATGACATCAATACAAACTTCTAGAAGGAACGTAAATGAAGTCAGGTTAAATATGTTCACTATGTGTTGATGGCAGAAAATGTGATAACACAATAGATCTTTCTTTGACATGTTTGCTTTGAGCACAAAAAGCTACATTTTAATTTATTTTGAATGTTCACTGGCCATTATGCCAACAGAGATGGTGTAGGGCAGTTTCTAGGACAGATTGCAAAGCTATTTTATAACAATTCCACAGGAAAAGAAAAGCATAATAGGGAATGATTCAAACCTTTCAGAGTCCTGAAGAGGATAGGATCGGAGAGCGGCCCCACTCCTTTCAAATTTCGCGCTTGAATTCGAAAGTAATACATAGTGTCAAGGTTGAGATCCATGATTTGATGAGTAAGCCGATCACCACTGATTGTTTCCATAATCCAGTCATCAATTGGGATGTTCTTGTCCAAGGTATAAAATAGGATGTAAGCTGCATAAACAGACAAAAGTGACTTAATTTGGTGTACACATGTTGCAGTTCTGCTTCCAAACACCCATATTTTGCAAATGTAATTTACAATAATTATCAAATGTCCACAATCTATAAACTATTCAGTTTTGTAAGTAAAAGTCTTTTTTCATAATGCAAGGATTAGATAATAATTGCTGCAATGTACAGAATCAGAAAATAGAATAAGCTGTTAGAAATAAAAATTTAAAAATGCGTGCTTTCTGCTACCTATAAATCCTGATTTATTAGTTTGCTCTAATATGAAAGCATGATGAAAAATGTAAAACAGAGAAAACAAGTCTGTATAATTTTTCCTGTAGACCAATGATGAAAATAAACAATATTTAATTTGGCTTGTGCTTAAATAATAAAAATGTATTGGAAGGTATAAAATGCCATGTATGTTTAAAGTGTTATATAAATAAATGAACATATTTGATCATGGTAATAACTTAGTCAGTTTGCCAGGGGTCACATTGCTTTCTTTTCACAGTTGATGAAGGTGACCAAGCTGAAGGTAAAAGGTCTGGATGATATTGTTTACCACCATACTATATACGGAATTCTTTACCAGCATACTATTTCTCCCAGTGCAGCCTAGCTTGTCAGACAAATAAGTATTGCTGGATAACTGTACATGGTCTAGTTATTACCTCAGATATCAATAACCTATGTTGAGACAGTACTATTTATTTTTTACGTTGGGGATATGTTACTTGAATGCTAGTTGTGTACTCATTCATGATAGTCTAATATGCACCCAAGCAAACCCAGGGATTCCTGTCATATATTTACATTCTAAAATTATTCTTAGCCAACTTGTGGCCTAGTTGTTTTTTAAAAACATTGATTAGCAGCTTTTATATTATATCGTCAGATGAAACTGCAAAGGTGCTCACCATAGGTATCACTGATAAACAAATGTCGTGCTGATCTCCATTTCTGCCACAATTCTGCAAAGTTATCTATATAATTAAGGATATAAGTGTCTCTCATTCTATTTATGCATCAAATACATTCTTTGTAAGTCATTTTAAGAACAAATGTCTTTCTTTGATTAATCTATTCTTTCCTTTTGAGTTCCTCTTACCCCAGCTAGACTGAGAACTTTCACTCAGGTCTTTGCAATGATTATGGGTTGTGTCAGAGGGTTCTCAGACTCAGAAAATAGCCATGCACACTATGTACATCTCAGTACAAACCGTCCCTACAAGAAGACTGTTCTCAATACCATGATTATTCTTCCTTACCGATTATTCCCACACCATTCCACCATTCCTCACTCCATCCAAATCCTACTCATCTATAAGGTCTACTTTAAGCTATATCTGGCCTATGTAACCTTCCTCAATCACAATCTTTCTTCTCTATAAACATTGTAATACGCTTCAATAGAATAAAAACACACTTACAATTTTGTGTCACTCATCACTGAATCCCATAATGCCTTTTAGAATTATGCCTGGGCTTGAGGGATGCATTCCTAGGTATTTTGTCCTTCTTATGTAGGATTAAGCAATGTTACAATCTCCAACATCTGGAAGCCTATTTCTCTTAAACTTTGACTAATGCTAAAAACGTATATCTATTTGTATTGACCTCTACCTTTCCACTAGGTTTGGTATTTCCCAAATATGCATAATCATAATAATTAACTGAGGAGTAGGTACAGATCATAAAATACAGACCCAAAGACAGGATATGTTGATTTAATACATGTGGTGAATAATCTTTGATGACCATCAATTATCCTCACATTATAGTAATGTCATCCCCTTGTGTATTCCTTTCTGTCTGAATGTAGATGGGTCCTAAGTCTTGCTTCTAACCAATAAAAGACAGAAAATGCAACAGAATATCACTTCCACAATTTTGTTACATAAGATCATGACATCTGTCTTACTAGCAGATACCAGACTCTCTTCTCTAGCCTTTGATGAAGACATCTACCAAATGGAGAATACTCTGTGGCAGGAACTGAGGTGGTTTCTGGCCAACAACCAGTTAGAAATGGAATCATGACAACAATCACATAAACTTAGAAGCAACTATTTCCCCTGTGATACCAAAGATGAGACCTCAGCCAAGTGAACATCTCATTTTGCAGCCTTGTAAGAGACCCCAAAGCTAAACTGTACTCAGATTCCAAACCCACAAAAACCATAAGGTAACAAATATGTGCAGTTTTAACCTGCTATGTTTGTGGTAATATTGCTATACAATAATAGATTTCTAACACTATAGGTCGAGGGTAACTTCAGTAATCTGCACCCCAAATGATTTCTGTGATCAAGCTAGGTCAAAAACCACTGTTTGAGTTGATATGTGGGATCTGTACATTTTTTGCATTTGTTTGTGATATCAACGATACAGATAGGGATGTCTTAAGATGCTGAGAGCTTCGAAGCTAAAAGCCTTACCAAGATAAAAAGTTCCACAAACCTTGTATGACCCTTCTATCTGTTACATATTAAACTTGGAGGTCTGTAACTCAAAAGGGATTATGAATATCATTTGACAAAGGAGTTGTTTTCTGTCTCATATGTGTTCATTCCTTTGTAATTCAGCCCCTACGATCAACATCAATAAAACTGTCTCATATTATTTGAGCCAGAGCCATCTCCAATCTTGTACATGAAGAGCCACACCCCACATCTCTACATCTATTAAAAAGAAGACCCTGCTACCTGCTACTGTGTGTGTGTGTGTGTATATATACATACATTTCTGAGTCTTCATTTCTGAGTATACATTTCTATAAATATCTATATATTACTATGTATGTAGTATATCTAAAATGAATATAGGTTACAGATTTATATGAAGTATTTGCCTTCACTGTTTTTATCTATGTAAAAATTACTGAACATATATATATATATATAGAGAGAGAGAGAATAGTAAACTAAGTATATATATCTCAAGTATAAAAATCACTGAAGATATAAGTATCTCATTATATATAAAAGAAATATATATAATATTTGTATATATATTCTATTATGTGCATGTCTTATCTCTTCAGAAGGATAAAAACATTTCTTTAGTTCAGGAGTCATATTACTTTTTTATTCCCTCCAAAATTTAATAAAATCATCTTCACTTAAGAGGTATCAGAAACCACCTACTAAATTAAATCCTTTAGCCTGTAAGTACGTAAGTTTCACATGTAAATATTTATTGAAATTGTTAAAGTTTTTATGGGCTGTTTTAAGTGCATGATGAAACTGGAAGATTAGAGAATTTTGCTCCCATCCCAGGTCAGCTACACTGATTCCTGATTGTCCTCATTTATCAGATGACAATAAAGTATTTGCCTTCACTAAGTTTTTAATCTATGTAAAAGTTATTCACTTAAGCATTTAAAACTAACAGCTCTGAGATCAAACTAAAGTTGAAGATGCAGACACCAGTTTCTGACAATTCCAAATTGTATCTGAGCAAATTCCTTATATATGTGGTGTAGCCTACCCTTTTCTTAAAATTTGAGAACTGAGATGGGGAATAGAAACAGATCTCATCATTCAAATCTCTAAAAAATGGCCTTAGAGAACACAAACAATTTCATTGGCATATGTATGTTTCGTATATTTGAGAGATAATAAATTCATGAATAATTATTGAAGCCTTACCTTATAAATTTATATATGATCACACAGGTTGAACACATGTACTGGTTTCTCACTTCCTTTCTGTACTTGTATACTTACTCTCCGTGTCCAAGTCTCTTTTTTTTTTTTTTTTTTTTTTTTTTGAGATAGAGTCTTGCTCTGTGACCCAGGCTGGAGTGCAGTGGCTTGATTTCAGCTCACTGCAGCCTCCACTTGCCGGTTTCAAGTGATTCTCCTGCCTCAGCCTCCCAAGTAGCTGGGATTA
The DNA here is from genome assembly GCA_004027715.1 of Plecturocebus donacophilus. Lineage (NCBI taxonomy): Eukaryota > Metazoa > Chordata > Mammalia > Primates > Pitheciidae > Plecturocebus > Plecturocebus donacophilus. Next base: position 27,879 of record PVKP010002115.1, on the reverse strand, counting down.
CAGGCATTTGCTATCATGCTTGGCTAATTTTTGTATTTTTGTAGAGATGGGGCTTCATCAGCCAGGCTGGTATTGAACTCCTGACCGCAGGTGATCCTCCCACCTCAGCCTCCCAAAGTGCTATGACTACAGGTGTGAGCCACGGTGCCTGGCCTCTTTTTCCTTTTTTTTTTAATCTCAGAATCCCTCACTATCCTACAGACACTTTTCCAGAGAAAGTAACAAAGGGAATAAAAAGATCTGCCTTTTGGAAAGCAACACTTAAGAAACAAGTGGAAGAAATTTCTGCAAATCAAACTAAGAAACTATACACTGAGAGTGGGAAGAAGAGTGGTTTGATGATTTTACAAAAGGAAGACAAATTAAACTATACCATCGAATGACACAGAAAAAGAGTATAACCTTACCCATTAGACTGTATTAATAAGGAAACAGTCTCTGGAAGACCAAACTCTTCTATCTGTGTTGGTCTCTGATCTTAAATAGTGTTAGGCACTGCATTTATTTAGGCCTATGTTTCGCATATCTGGCTATACAATAAGTCACTTGGGAAGCATTTAAAAATTACCATGCTCAGTCCCTTCTCATATGAATTAAATTTCAGTTGTAACTCACTGATTTCATCCAGTAGAATACTAATAAGTTGGAGCAAAACACAGTGTAATAATTAAGATCATAAACCTGAGTTTTAAAACCTAGCTCTGACACTTCTTGCTTATTTGACTTTGGGCAAGTTATTTACCCAGGAAATGCCTAATCTTTTCATTTAAAAATGGAATAATAGAAATATGTAATCACTTACATCTTACTAAAGATCTTAGGAGAATGCCATAAAATAAATGCTTAATGTATTTTGAATAATTTTCTTCTGAAAATGTCAGTCCAAATTCCTAAATTGCCAGTTTATCATCAGAGAATTTAGGCACTGGAATTATCTGAATTTCTTCCTTTTTCTATTTAATCTTTTTGAGTACTTATATTTAAAAATTGATCTGGATTCTGTGTAAAGCCCATTAGTAAAGCCTCATCCTAGAATGGATTTCAAATTAGAATAATAATAGCCAATTTGTTTCAGTGCTCACTGCGTATCAGGAACTTTTCTCAGCACTGTATTATAACAATTCTCCTGGTGTGGTTCTATTACTACCATTATTTTATAGGTAAGAAAGTAAGGAAGTGGGATTCAAGGATGTTAAATGACTTCCTCATGTGTCTCCCTTTGAAGCCTGGGTTCTGCACAGCCCTGCTCTATTGCCTGCCATACACATGAAGGATTTAGGAAAATAAAAAAATACAGAGGTTACATGAGAGCACATCCCTCCTTGGCACACATCTACCTGGCTACACTGAGAAAGAGCTCACTATTGTTTTTACTTGTTATTATGATTTTAATTTTTGTACTTCTATGGAAAGCTGAGGATAGGAAATTTGTGCCCTCTGCTTAGTGGTATAGTATTTGGAATATTTTATCATTTTATTTCTGGAAGTAATTTGAATCAAGGAATCAAAATACACATAAAACAGAAATTCTCTTAAGCATTCTTAGTGTTTGCTCCCTGTTAAATTGAGTTGAAGTATCTCAACTTGATAATACAATTTTGTTTAGATAAACGAGCCAGGCTTTTAAAGGCAAAAAGTATTGCTCTCATACTTTTATTTTTCCATTGTGAGAGAATGGATTTTTAACGGTAAAATCCATTGAATGTATAATTCTAAGTAAAGTATGTGGACAGTTTCTCATATATGCACTGTGATTTTTGGCATATACAATTTTATTGCTTAGATTAATTTGCATTTCTTAATATAGGCTAGACTTCTATTTCTTTTATCCTGAAGAAGCAAAATTAAGCTTTCTTTCAGAGTTAAAAACTTATTCTATTGTTTACATTCACCGACAAGATTTACTTAAATAAGAGTGGAGAATTCAAATGAGCGGAGTATATGACTTACTTTTTTCTTTGCCAAAACCATATATTTTTCTATTAGAACTTGTTTTTATTTAGACAGCTTTGGTTCTGTTTTTTGTTCTCCTCAAACTTGTTATCTGTTGATTTCCCATAAGCTTATAAATAATTGTTTATAACAAAATAAAATATAAACAAATCAAAAGCTCCATGAGTACTGACATAGAACTAATGAAAAGAGATTATAACAATAAGGGGAAAAAAGAAAATTGGAAGGAGTCAGCCTCATTTTTTAAAAGGCCTGGTGCACTGACAAGTGAACATATAAGATCTTGGGGAAATTATATGTCTCTCTTCTTTTTCTGTATTTGTCAGCTCAAATAAAAATTCTGTTTGCTATTGCACTAAGACCAATTTCCTAGAGAAAACAAATCTTCAACTTAAATTTCAAGCACATTTGGAATTTTCACATTATCTTTTCATTTTGCAAAAGTCAAAAAGTAAATTACATAAAGTAAGTGTGCCACCTGAAAGTGCAATTTCCATGCTTATCTCTCTGTATCAAAGGATGGCTGAATTACTTTGTTAATTTATAATAGTGCTATCCAGCTCTTGTATGCAAAAAAAAAGAAGGAAAAAGGAGTGACTCTTATGTGTTCCTAACCTGATGGTTCAAGTTAATTAGACTATAATGTTCACATTTTGAGTTATACAATATTTTTCATAATAATTATGTGCTATGGAGACATCTATTAAAAGTCTAAAGTGATCATTTAAATGCAAAATCTCTGATAGAACTCCATTATATTTTTCATACTAAATTAACATTATAGGCTTCTAATGGATGCTTTAATTAGGCAATGATGTTATCAGCAATATTTGGCAAAATAAAATCTGTCACTGTGAAATATTCATTATGTTCAATTTCTGTCAGTCAATATTAAGTGTTTTGTGAACTTTATGATTTAAGTAAGAAGCTAAAACTTAAGTGCGACACTAAAAATCCCCAAACCTCCTTATGTGCCATACAAAAATTAAAAAAAAAATACAGTCATTAAGCGTCTTTTGTGTTTCATAATTGCCAAACAACCAGCTTCTTTATAGACATTTATACTCAGGGTCACTCTATTAGAAGGTTGTCTTAGTGCCTCAGAGAATGAAAAACAAAAAGGTATCTCCTAATCGAAATACACAGCTGTCATGAAGTAAATCAAATGAAGTGTGTGTGTGTGTGTGTGTGTGTGTGTGTGTGTGTGTGTGTGTGTGTGTGTGTTTTGTGTGTGTACCATTAGAAGAATTCCACGGTCAAAAGGGGAAAGAAGAGCTAATCAGAAAGGGTCATGGAGTCAGCTGAGATACAGACACAGAAAAATGCCACACAAAAGGCAAGAGCAGCTCATGTAGGAAGTAAGCAATTACAGGTCAAGGCAGAGCTACGCTGGGAGAGAAAGTGGAGACGCTTACCAGTAATTTTCCCATTGGCTTCCAAGGGAGGCTGCCAACTCACAATGACGGCACGAGGCTTCCCTTCCCTAGTAATGACTGTCAAATCCTTGGGAGCAGAGGTCGGGGCTGCAAGGTGAGACAGAGACAAGGCCTTGTCATTGGATGTGAAAGAAAATAAACATTGGTGGGACTTTTCATCATGATGTTGACATTCAGAATCTATCGAGAAGTGTATCATGTTTATTTTGCCATTTACAGTTTATTTCAAGGATTTGAATTAAATAAGCAAACAAGGATACAAAAATTAATAATTTTATGGAAATCAAATGATTCCCAAGGTGTGCCTGTAGAGAGCAGAAGAGAGTATGTGTGACTACGAAGGAGAAAAGTACAACTGGTGTTTCAAATGAGCTCGCACTAAAAATATAAGAATCATTTTAAGAATGAAGAAATGTATACTTAGTGAGATTGGTGATTACATATCTTTTTTCCTTTTCTTCTTTTTTTTTTCTGTTTTTTTGAGACAGGGTCTTGCTCTATTACCCAGGCTAGAGTGCAGCGGCTCAATCATAGCTTATTTCAGACTCAACCTCCTGGGATCAAGTGACTCTCCCATCTCAGCCTCCTGAGTAGCTGGGTCAACTGTTGTAAACCACCACGCTTGGCTAACTTTTTATTTTAATTTTAATTTTTGTAGGGATGTGTCTCACTAGGTTGCCAGGCTGGATGATTATGTGTCTTCAAATGAATTCTGTTACAACTGTAGGCAATCATAAATAAAAATGTCATCTAATACTATACTTCCTTAAAAGCCAAAAAGTTTTTTAAAACGAGTTAAAACTGAGGTCAAAATATCTTAGCTAGGTGACATATTAGGCATCTTCTAAACCAACAGGAAGGCACAAATGAGAAATTAAAATGGAAGAGACAGAAAAATCTATGAATGTCTTAGTATTAATTCAGCATGAAATAAGATGGCCTGAAGCCCTGCTCATAAGGCTACTTTTCCCACATGTTGTACTCAACACAATTCTAAATACTTAAAGGTGGCAGCAAACTGGCTAAGCTAGTCCAGCATCTTCCTGGCTTCTTCCAATCTACTTCTCACTTTCTATGTTTTGGAAGGCAGTTTTCCTTCTGGGCAGCTCACAAGTCCCCAAGCCTATTATCCATAGCATCTTCATTACTCTTAGTCTAACAAAGGCAGATTCAGAACATCTATGTTTGGGTTCTGGAGGAATTCAATGGTCTCCACATAAAAATTATGTGTATAAGATAGTTAGAAATCAGGCTCTAATTCTGAACTCATCTTCACTCTATTTTCCTTGGTGCTACTGTTGGTCATATATTACAGAATCTGGACATTATTAACACTGTATTTCCAGTATATCTTCCTGAATAGAGTTCCAAATAAAGGAGACAACAGTCATTCCCATCTATCATACCATTTTCTTTCCAATACCCTAATCCTGAAAGTCACTGGAATTCCAGGTTAATCAAACTTGCACTTAATTTTAATTCTTGATAATGTACTTCATATATTCCATTCACATTTTCAAAAAAGGAGGAGGGATGGATGGAGAGAGAGAATTAGAAGTGGAGGAGGGAAAGAAGGAGAAGAAAAATAGGTCCAGTGTAGTTGATCCCTGAGTAAGAGACTGTATATATATTAATACAGTATAAAATAATATATGTGATATAATATATATGGTTTAATGAAACCAGATCAGGACATTCTTTTAAGAAATGCAGATTAATTATGGCAAAACGCTAAAAAGACAACGCTGTATCAAAGAAAGATTATTCTCACAGAGAGTTCATTCAGGATATTTTTCTGGCTATGGATAGGAAGGTAAGAGATACAGTCATAAACTAACTTAGATTAGTATATATCGAACATAATAAGGAATTTTCCAAATATGGAAGTAATTAAAATCTTTGTCATTGTTACTAGTGAAAATAGCCTGTTTTTTCTTAACTATGTGAAAATTCAAATTGATGTTTGTTTAAAAAATAGTCAAATGATTAGAATGCTGAATCCATTACATATTCAAAAAGGATAAAGTGACTCTTCAATTTTATCTACCAATATAATACACTGAAGAGTTGGTTGTTTACAAAATCTAACAATCAGTCTAATTCAGGGGCTGTGTAAGCTCTTATTTTTCCTCAAGCCATGTTAATATTGGTGAAAAAAAATTTGGTATTGGAAGTAATGACCCTAAATGTCTAAGATTATCATAAGAACTGCACACTGCTCCTTAATACTTGGGAAATAAAATGGCCCTCACAACTTCAATAACCCCTACTAAGTCAAGCAGAATTCCTCTGGCTTGCTCTTCTCCAAATCATGAGTTCTGCCTGGAATGATTTTTAGAAATTCTTCATTGACTACCCATTCTCCTTGGAGTAAATATAAATAAATGAAAATAAACACTAGGACCTCCAGGATTTGTATTCTACTTTCTTTTATGTACTTCGTTCCCCTTGTTGTCCCATGAACACTGTGGTCAAGTCACTTTGAGCTGATCATAAGTGATTCTTGAACCCATTATCTTTTGGAAGCCTGCTTGGGTATGTTTGAACATGAGTTCTCAATCCTTTGGAAGTTGCTGGAGTGGATATGTAATGGTTCAGCTAAGTCACAGCTCAAACCTCACTTACGTTGTGAAACTTCCTCTTATTTTTCCAGACAGAATCTGTACTTTGTTTGCTCTGATTTTAACTTGTTCACAATTTTTTTATTATATTTCTGATATTACTTCAGGACTTTTTAAATATATATATATTTTTCTTTTTTATTGAATCATAAGTCCCTCAAAGATACAGATTATGTTCTCCTTACCAAGTTCTTATCTCAAGGCATAATAATTACAAACGAACATTATTAAAAACCTTTAACTAATATCTTGGTCTACTAGACAAGCACTGCCCTCTGATTTCTTTGGCTTTCAATTTTTCCCTTACTTGTATTCTTTAGTAAGTGCATGAATGGAAGATAACATTCAAGTTTCAGAAGATTTCAGCCATGGGAATTGTACTGGGCATTTGTTACTTGACTATCCAACATCCCATCCTCTCCTCTTCCTTTTACAAAAGCACTTGTTTATTCTCTTTGCAAAACAAGCTTTCTTCTGTATCATGAAAGCTTGGTAACAATATCAGTTGGGAGGTTTATGATCTTATCCCATCTTCTCCTTAGCTATATGATCACCTGTCTCAAGAGATTCCAATAATATTCTCTCTTCTGTGAAACAGAATCTACATACAAAGACATAAAAAGGTAGAGTCAAATTATTATTATGGCAGCATCTTGAAGGGAAAGACCAATAGTTCTTCATTTCTATAGCCTAAGAATAATAAGGCTGATGTTTGTCCCTTTCTAAGGCCTAATTATTTAAGGTGTCCTTCCTGTCATTTTAATTTTACTTCCGTTAACCAAATTCAAATGAAGGATTCATCATCTGGAGAGAATGAAATGTTTGATTTCTAAAATTTTCCAGCCACCCTTATCTTTATTATAAGCCATTTCAGCACATAATGGTGTAGCCCCATGCAGTCTTTTTCTTACTGCAGAATTAGAAGCGAACTCTAAAGTTATTTTATTCACTGAATTTCCTTCTCACAGTTATAAAATCTGCAGACACTTGTGAATTCCTTCTTGCTTCTCATCATCACCCAGGGATCCTATCCATGTGCTATTTATACTTTTGTCCAGATTATAATCTGATTTGACAATCACCTTTTCTACTAACCATATTGCTAAAAGTTAGTATCTTTTTTGTTAGCAATGGGTCTCACCACTGGTGTCCCTACAAGGCTAGGCAGATGAGAAATCAATAGAGTGCATATATCAAGTCAGATACTGGTGTGCATTTTATGTTTATTAGAGGGAAAATGAATGAATTTGCTCACATTAAGATGAAAGTATTACTACTTCTCTTTCACATAGGGAAGGCCAGATTTCTTCCGATTTTACAGTTATCTACATTCATCCCCTTTCAAGTAAAAAGGAAGAGCTGACTGCTTATTCTATCTATAGTAAGTATCTCATCCAGCTGGTCTTATTCACCCTAAGAAGCTGTGAACATTCTGCATTTAGGGTAGAATTCTGAGAAGAAGAGATAATAACAGATAAAATAGAAAAATAGGATGTTAAAATTAAATTAGGTCAACTAAAAAGCTTCTTGTTGAAAGGAATATCCACAAATATGTAAAAATATTCTCACTAGAACTCTAATAGTTAAGATAATAGTTGAAAATAACAATTAGAACTGCAATGCCATGGGACAAATTCTAATCGAAAGAAAAATTCAACTTACCCAGGAAAGAGCTTTGTTGGCATATTTTCTTTAATTTGAAAATTGGTGGTGTAGTGTACCCACAAATATGATATATCATGAAACCAATTAAAAAATATGTTAAGCTCTGGATTTTTCAGAAGTTGAATTTCTGTGAACTATAAATGTCAAGTACACTGCATCCTTGTTAAGGTTATAAACTCTACATTTATGATCCATAGTAAATGTGACCAGTGAAAATTACAGTGAATTGCATTACCCTAGCTTTGAACTATTTAAAATTGCATAAAGGTCTTCTATTATGTTACCCCATTTCCAAAGAGGGAACAAGACCACCTGGAATCTCCTTTCCATATCCAGCCAAGGTTATTCACAGTAAATATCCATGAGACTTGAGTTGTAATTCAATGTTTTATTTTGTATCTATTTGTTTTTTCAAAATGGGAAATATCTGCCATGACTATTGTTTAAAGGTCCAACTGTTTTGGACGGAGTTCAATGGATGGATTTCTGCTCTTTACTTAAATGTAGTGAAAAAAAGATTTATAGCCAGATCTCCTGAGTAAATGTCCGAAGGAAGCCATGTACTAGTCATGCAAGCAGATTAGTTAAGCCATGGGAGATGTATTTCTTTCCTAGAGTGAAGAGGATACTATTAGATAAAAAAGTGCTATAAACTATAGAGGATGGAATATTTCACATAGGATAAGGTATAATTGAGACACCATAGGGAACACAAGTTCTAATTTCCACGGAACATGGGAAACGCCATGATCAAGTGTCAAAAGTAGACATTTCCTCACATACCTGCTTCATACGTGGTGGCATGCGCAGTCATGCTCCAAGTACTGGACCTTCTGTTTTTTGTTACCATGACCGAGAATTCATACATTGTGTTTGGTTTGAGGCCTGTTGCTGTGTAACTTAGAGATGTTGTATCTTCTGACTATACAAGTAGGAAACAGCAAAGAAATAAAAAACAAATTCTATCAACCTGGTAAATCAAAGCGTGTAAAAAGACTGTTAAATAAGCCAGAACAAAAGTAACATACTTCCAAACAGCAGAATAGTACAGATTAGCACTGACTCGACCTCCAATCTATTAACCAGTCAGGCTGATTATACATCTAAACTATAACCTATAAAATTAGGTATTACGGTTTTCCAAAGGGGCTACTAGATAGGAAACTTTCTTAGGTAAGATATGTTGTAAGTTCTAACATGTTAAAGCATATTTGCCGTAGGATCAGGCATATAAGACTGTGCCTCTTATAAATATCAATTTGTGTTTTGTATTTAGACATCTTCTTTCAAAGTTAAATACTTATCTTTTATTAAATAACCAGAGCAACAGGACAAATTCCACTCCCTTCTGTCAACACAATTTTTGAAATTTTCTGCATTGAACGTAAATTCATTTATAATCAAAATCTGGGTTTTTTTAAATGTAAATTTTAATGTTGTATATTTTAAATAGACCATTGTTATTATTTTCCACTTGTAACAAAGTTAATTTATTAGAGTTCTACTGCTTATCATATTTTTCAAAAAGCCTTTAAGGTTTAAACTTTTAGCGCTTCCAGTATCTATTAACATCTTACAGAGAAAATGAGACAAAAACAATGCTGTGTCATGTGGTTTTCGTTCTTTCTGCAGAGTTCACATTAAGCAAACATTTCAGGATGGTAACTGGAGCAATTGATCAAGGAAGGAACAGCAAATTGGATAAATACTAAAGGATTACACTGGTGTTCAAAGTGGGATTGGTATTATTTAAGTCTTCCGAATCCATTCATTGTCTTTTAAATGACAAGTTAGAGATATTTTCGTAGAAAGTAAATTATAGGTCTTTATCGCTTACTCAAAAAATCAAAATGGTAATAAAGACAAAACATGTTCCAAGGTTTAATACATTAAAGCATATATTCCATATAAGTAGAAAAATTTGAGACAATTTCTCTTATAAATATCAACCTGTGCTTGGTGTTAGTTGTCTTTCTTCAAAGTTAAATACTTTTATTTTTAAGCTTATGACATTTATTATCTACTTACATCTAAAATAATTAAGAAAAGCTCCTTTTTCTCACTCATATCATATCTATCTCACCCTTACTACTGTAGGAAGGGATATCTTTTTTTATTATTCTACAATTAATCCTTCTTAAGTTATAGCTATGAAAATCTTATATTTCATTATAATACCAAATAAATATGTAACTGTACTAATAACATTTCAATGATGTGCCTATTCAGCCTTTTAAAGTAATGACCTCAAATATTTATCAGAAGCTCTGCTTAAAAATAATCGTAGGTTGGGCACAGTGGCTCAGTAAGCACTTTGGGAGACCGAGATGGGTGGATCACCTGAGGTCAGGAGTTCAACACAAGCCTGACCAACATGGTGAAATCCTGTCTCCACTAAAAATACAAAAATTAGCCGGGCAAGGTGCCATGCACTTGTAGTCACAGCTACTTGGGAGGCTGAGACAGGAGAATCACTTAAGCCTGAGAGTCAGAGGTTGCAGTAAGGCAAAATCAGGCCACTACACTCCAGCCTGGGCAATAGAGTCAGACTCTGCCCCCAAAATAAAAAAAATTGTTAAAAAAAAACTGTAAAAATATGTGCTCTAAATAAATGTAAATATATTTGTTTATAATCAGGAAGATGATATTCCATCAAATAAAACAGAAAGTGGTCAGTTAGTAATTGAAATACAGATATATTACTTCCACGTTTGCCTTCCTTCATTATCATGAACACCTCTAAGTCTTAGAAATGGAAATAAATGGGGGAAATGAGGCAAGAAGAAACATTTTAGGTAAGAGGGAAAGATCATATCTCAATAAAACCAGTTTCTGGGCACAGACATCACTGGCATTGGAGAGACCAACAAGTAAGATCATCTTTGTATTCTAGATTGACACCTTTGCATTCTATGAATTTATTGAGTTTTCTCCAGACCTTATAGAAAGCTACTGCTTATCTTAAAAAGCATAGAAATACTGTGAAAAACCATGGCCAGTTATCTTTGTGAGCATAAAATAACCAGATAGTACCTCTCCAAGCCTTATTTTTCTTTGTTTTGAAGTGAAGGTTCGCTCTTGTCACTTGGGCTGGAGTGTAATGGTGTGGTATTGGCTCACTGTAACCACCACCTCTTAGGTTCAAGCAATTTTCATGCCTCAGCCTCCCAAGTAGCTGGGATTACAGGTGCACCCACCACCATGCCCAGCTAATTTTTTTTATTTTCAGTAGACATGGGGTTTCACTATATTGGCCAGGCTGGTCTCGAACTCCTGACCTCAGGCAGTCCACCTGCCTTGGCCTCCCAAAGTGCTGGGATTACAGGTGTGAGCCACTGTGCTTGGCCTGAGCCTTGTTTTTTCTGTATGCAAAATGGAGACAATCATAGCACTGACTTTGGCCCAGAGAAAGTATTAAATAAATATTAGCTACATTATTTCATGCATTTCCTCTTGTACATAATTTTAGTCATGTGTTACATGCTCCATTGAGTTGTATGCAATTTGAGAGCCGAGACTGAGTCCTGCATAACTTCATATCCTCTGTAAAATCCATGTTATATCTAGTGAGCACTAGTCAACATTCGATGAATATATTTTGAATAGAAGTTTGTGCAAAACATTACATGATTAAACATTTTAATGTAAAATGTAAAATATTACAGAAAATATCTCCATTTGATCAGGAAAATTAATACAGAGTTTTAGACAATCAAAACATGAGCATCTGTATTATAGCTTGATTTGGGACTAAATGCAACTAGAAGGGCACTCCTGTGGGGAAATCCCTGGATGATGCCATTGGGTCACCTGCAATACAGCTCTAGTTTAATGAGAAATTTATTTCAAGTTATATCACCTAACTCTGTCTTCAGACACACTACTTAACTACAAAGAATCTCATTGTTTTTACAGTAGATATGAATATTCCCATCATATAGATGAGAAAAATGAGACTGAGCAGGTTAAGTTGCATGACAGGATGTTGCAAAACCAACCCTTGAGCGAAGGTCATGTGGCTCCATATATGATTTGTTTGTTTGCTTCCTGTCTTGTGTATGCCCTGCCTACCTTTTAAAGCTGTAGTGGAAATGAAATAAAGTAAGATATGACATTAGCTTGAAAAGTGCAAAGTGAAAACTCAAATAATCTATTACCATTATTTGTAAAATTTAAATTTCTTATATATCTTTCTAGTTTCCTCTAACCCTCCTCATATCAGGGTGTGGATATACATAGAGAGAAAGAAAGAGGGAGAGAGAATATACACATTAGTAATTGAAAGCCTTATGTCAGTGAAGATGAAGAGAAAAGGAACAGATAAAATCTTTTTGGTAATTCAGTACTTGAAAGCCTTTTAGTAATTGAAAGTCTATGTCGGGAAGATGAAGGGAAGAGGAATAGTTAAAATCTTTTTGGGTGGGGTCTCACCTCACAGGCACTCTTTTGAGATTCAGTAATTCCATGTCTGCTGTACTAACTATTCAACTGAAATAATTTGCTTCAGGAAATTTTGGAACTCAAATCATTCTGGAGAAAACAATCATTGTTCTTTAGAACATTTCACATTCTGGCAAAATAGCTATGGCCATTCTGTGAAATGAATGTATCTACAAAGTACAGCAATTATAACATAAAAATTTTTAAGTGGAAAAAGTAGTCCTTTAAAAGTAAACAGAGAATTGGGCAATCTATATAAAAAGAGATATTTTTTAATGGTCTCAGACGTTTCATTGGTTGTCTCTTCTTTTAATGTTATCTTTATTTATAGTTCTGTTGAATCTTAAATCTACTACTGTAAGAAGATGGATAGGGTACTTACAACATATATTATATCAATGATACTACTTAGACTTGCCTGGAGAGTTTTTCCAAACACCTCACCTAACAGGGCAGCGGTACCAAAGAAAACTGTCTGGAAATGATTTCAACTAAAACCTGATTTATGATGAAATGTGAATGGTATGCCATTTAAAAGTTGAAAGACACCAGAGGCAGACCCAGCATGGCTATGGACAGAATTGGTGGTGGGATTCTGCTGTGGCTCCAGGATGGGCATTAGAAACATCTTCAAGATGTTTTCATCCCCACAAAATCACCACTGGCTAGAGGCTGGATTGAGGAGGACAGTAGTTCAGTGAAAAGAACATTGGCTAAAGTATCAGGACATCTAAAATCTCAAGAGCTACCCCTATCAAGTGGTTAAGAGAATACAAAAGGAGCAGGAAGGAGACGGAGTGCCAGGGTTAAACTGGTTGATTTCTTAGCTGTTGGGTAGCATGTATGCGCCTATTTCCAAAACTGACTTCTTCATTCCCAATCAGTATCTTACGAATGTTTAAGTTTTAAATGTGTTTTTATACATTACATCTCTTGAAGAACTTATTCTTTTAAATGTATCCATAGATCTGAGTGTATATTCATCCTAAAATTACATGTAATAAGTAACAATGACTACCCCATGTTTTCTTTCAAAATTAACTGTCTCTATAATGTAGTATATCTCTAGGTACATAGTAGCTTCTTGACAACTACTTGTTGATCTCATTTTTGTCTACATTTGTGTATTGTCTATATGTACTATTGTAGCAGTTTTAGGAGGTAAGAAAATTATTTTAGTATATAACTAGTTGTTATGATCCCTGAGTCTGGCTGGCAGAGATTTGAAACTGGTAATGACTGTCTTAAATATGTATCTCTAAGGAGTTCTTAAAGAGGTTGTGAGATGACTCTGTGATAAGGACAAGAACAGAGAGCTGGTGTAATTCATATTAGCTAAAGGGAAATATGGATTATGAGTTTTCTTTACCACAAGAGGGTGTTTTCAAGGCTAAATGAAAGTAGATGTTAATGGCTTAGAGTGCTAAGGTTCTTATAAAAAATATCTTGAAGTTATCTATTCCCAGTTATATTCACTGAAAGATGAGTCTCTGTGACATTAATAGGGTCGCTTTTGGAATCAATCTAGATTCCATATGAAAAAACAGATACGAAAATCTATCCAGAAAATTAACATAGACCTCTGCTATTTTCAAGGGACAATGAGATTCTCTTGTACAGAATCAAATCATATACACAAACTCAGCATCTGGTGAAAATCAAATAACATTTTACAGTGCTTGATGTTTTCTTACCTTGCCTTAGAATTGTTTCCTAAAATACAATTATTATCATGTTAATTTTAGATACTGAGTTATTAAAATGCTTTGCTTTTCCATATAGACATACAGCAGCAAAATGACTCATGGCAGTCCAGGAGGCATTTAAAACAATGCATTAATCAAATGTCAGTACATTTTAAATTTCATGCTACCAGTTAGAACTTCACCTTGTATTTTGCACTCGCAGAAAAGCTGGTTCTCCACCGGACAGTGTAAAGTCGCACCTCAGATGTCTTTTGGTTCTTAGGGACAGAGTTGTCTGCCCAGCTGACCCTCACGGCATCATGGGTAAGAGCCACAGCCTGTACACCTACTGGTGGGAGCATGGGGGTGGAGAGATCTGGGACCGAGGTGGGGAAATCATCAAGCAAAGGATAATAATCAACTGGGTCAGTGGGATCTGGGTTTAAAAACCCACCAAATGAAACAAACAAATAAATACGTAAATAAAAGCGTTAAAAAATAAATATCAGTGGTAACACATCACAATGAGTTAAATGCATGGCAATAATGATGAAAGGGAACATGAGAAGAACAGAAAAAAATGTAATTAATTCAATCAGAAAACACATTAGAAACACTATTGCTATATTGCAAAAACATAATTGAATATTTTCTATAATTTACTAATTCCCTTAGAATGATTTTATCAATTTAGCTGTCCCTTCTGCTTATATATTTTAAAGTCCATTTTATTAATGTTGCACATTGCTTCTTAAAAGATCTAGTTGTTGAATCTATCAATTTTACTACCATATAATTTAAAATAATAAGATAAAAAAGTGGGTTCTCGTTTATTTCTTCCAGCAAAAAATTGCTTATCTAATATCTAATTTTTTTGTTTTTTTCTCCTCCGTCTCTTAGTTAATAGGGTTTCTCTAATGTTTTCATTGTTGTTTAGCTTATATCTGCAAACACATTTTCTAGGCAAGAAACAAATAATAAAAAACAAAATACCCTGACAAGCACAGCAACCTGTGTGTGGCTGTGATTGCATAAAGCCAGAGTGACCAAGTACACATGATCCCATGGATGAATTATATATTTGATAATTAAGTTTCAGACAGCATGTGGTTTGTCAGGCGTTCCTAGATTGGAATCCTTGAAAATGTAGAAGTGTGATTTTACCCACATTCTCACAGAGTAATTAGCCAAATTTTTAGTTTCGGTAGGAGTTTCTATACTCTACATTTCTAAAATTTTATATTATTGAATGAGAAGACAGGATTAACTACCTACAGACTTATAAGAATTGCACTGAGGTATATACATGCTTTGATCCATAACATAATGGGAATCTGTATAACGATGCGTGTGTTTTTACAAAATTCTGCAAAACACCTTGTAATCATGGTTATGCTGGGATATCAGAATCAGAGAAGCTTATTTTGTAGTCATAGTAATAGTCTAGCCTTGAGCATTGATTATTTAAGACATTTATACTTAAAAATATATTTATATTATATAATGCATATTCTAACAAAAATAATAAGATATGATAATACAACTCTCATATCATATGATGACATTTGGGGAGATAAGAACTACTAAAATACATGCTGTCTACAGCAGCATAATACAGGATGTATTTTTTTCAACAGCCTAGTTTCAAGTGGAGTGACTGCTGGCTGGTTGTGATGATTACTTCCCTTTGTCCACTGCATTTCAAATGCCTATCCCCCATTCATCACCCTGTTTTCTAATGAATTATTGAGCAGTTTACTAGTCTGTGGTCTTTGGAACAAAATATAAAACTGAAAACGAAAACAGAAAAAAAGAAGAGAAAGTGAGAGAGAAAGTGAGAGAGAGAAAGAGAGTTGTGTTTAAAACGTAATGACAGAGCCCAGGCTTTCTTATTTTCTTTGATGTCTCTTTTTATTAAGGGCTCCTTTAAACTCAAATGGATTTATAAAATGATGAGGGGGGAAGAGAAGACATTGCAGTCTCCACAAGGATTTCAATCATTCATCAGGTTTGCATAGCAGTGGAAGACATTTTTGCCAAATTAAAGTAGGTGCTACCTTGCTTTACTTATTTCTATTTTTAGCTGGCTTTACAAGAAGAATGGGATACACATGGGGAAAATTTTCCAATTCACAAACTCCTTTTTTGATCTATCAATTTTAGTGAATTACCCTCTTTGTTTTCTTAATCCAGTTTCATCGGTAAACACATATTAACTATATAGTTTTCCACAGGTGCTATACATAAGGTTTTGAAATAGGGTTATTCTACTTCAAGAAATGCTAATAGTCAATCCTACTATTTCTGATTTTAAAGGAGTATATTATTCATGACTATTGTTATTGAGTTTCTTGGAGTCAGTTACAAAATGCTTCTATCAAATTTCAAACAAGGGTGTTTGTTCTATTTACTGATGGACTTACACAGTCCAGAAATTTCTATCCTTGGCCAAGTATTTTTTTCTCATTTTATGGATTAAATTTTTTTTCAGATGTGGATTGTCATTCTACTTGATGGTTCCTCCAGAGCTATCCTAATACAAAGGCCAGTAGTTATATGAACTATTTAAGTTTAAATAAATTAAAATTAAATAATGAAAAATTCACTTCTTGTGTTGCACTAGGCAATTTCAAGTGTTAAAGTGCTACAAAAGCCTAGTGTCTGATGCAGATATAGAGCATTTCCAGAAAAGCGGAGCATTCTCTTGCATAGCAAGCACAGCTATTAATGCATATGGCATATATTAATTGCCTTTTTCTCTCAGGTCAGAAACTATTAATATTTGAATAATTGAATTTAACACATTCCTTTGTTGCTACACAACTTTTTTTTTCTCTTCCTACTCCTGGGTGCTTTATATGCTGCTGACTGAGTGGTTACATTCAAAAGAATTGAAAAAAAAGTTTAGTAAAAGACAAAATATAGCCTCAAAGCTTTTGCTAAGAAAGAAATTCATTTGATTCCTAACAGGCGTTTCCTTAAGTACCCATAAATGTTCAGTCATTATACTAATGTTCAAAACAACCTTAAGCTTTGTGTGGTGACTCATGCCTATAAACCCAGCACTTTGGAAGGCTGAGGCAGAAGAATCACTTGAGATCAGGAGTTCAATACCAGCCTGGGCAACATAGCAAGACCCCATCTCTAAAAAAAAAAAAAATAATAATAATTGCCAGGCATGTTGGTGCACACCTGTAGTCCCAGCTACCCAGGAGGCTTAGGCGGTAGGGTCATTTGAGTCCAGGAGGTCAAGTCTGCAGTGAGCCATGACTGTACCACTGCCCTCCAGCTTTGGCAACAGAATGAGACCCTACCTCCAAAACAATATATATATATATATATATATATATGTATATATATACCTCCAAACAGAATATATATATATGTATATATATACCTCCAAACAGAATGAGACCCTACCTCCAAAACAATATATATATATATATATGTAAATAAATAAAAAAAACTTTAATGCCATTTGACACGGGATTGTACTTCATTTAAACATTGAAAAAACAGTTGAAAATAAACCAAGTCAATAGTGTGTTTTGTTAGTCTTCTGATTTTTGTCTTCTTTCCTTTTCCAGGCTCAAGATAGCTTGTCCTTACAATGAGAAATAGAGGGCTTTACAGCAAAAACTAGACTCTTCATGCATTTGGCCAGGTGAGACTTTCAGCAGTTCTAATGCTGATATTCCCAGTATGGGATGAGGCTGCAAAGCTCAGCAATATCTGTGAGCATATGTGTGTAGAAAACTCCATAACCTGATGCTTATTCTAGTTTGAGGTTTTATTGCCTGTGATATATTTTGTAGTTACTTTATATAGGCCCTTGTTCAAGACTGCTCATGGGAATCCTTTGCAGAAGCTTAGAGATAGAGGATGTCTCCAACATGGCACTGACACATTTGTTAAGGGAGTTTCCTTAACCTTTGATTTTATTTATTTGTCCTTTGTTCTCCATGACACGTGAAAGCACAATAAAATAATTCTGCCACTTTCAGAAAAAGTGTTTTCTTTCCTTTGAAAAAGGGCTGGATTCAAGCATTTTTCTCAAACCCTTTAATTGGCTTTTCTCCAATAAGAAAATTCCTCACACAAATTCCAATTTTTAGTATTATTTCTATTCTCCGTCCCATTAGGATCCGAATTATCAGAAAATAAAAATTGCCTGGATCACTGGTGTTTTGG
Organism: Plecturocebus donacophilus; assembly: GCA_004027715.1. Classification (NCBI taxonomy): domain Eukaryota; kingdom Metazoa; phylum Chordata; class Mammalia; order Primates; family Pitheciidae; genus Plecturocebus; species Plecturocebus donacophilus. Next base: position 9,888 of record PVKP010002115.1, on the reverse strand, counting down.
ACACCACTTTGGGAATGCCATATGCTAGAATTAATGCAACGTGTGCTAAGAAGAATGAGGCTGATAATGCCTCCGATAGTTCTTTCTGAACAACCTACTTTCAGTTTCTTTGAATTCTTTCACCTTTGTCAGTTTCTGATTGAAAAGTGATTTTTATTTGCCACCTCAGTGGTCCTTTCTTGTGGGCATTAGATTTGGTAAGAGAATAAGAGCTTCAAAAGACTGACCGTAGTATCATTTTGCACAGCCTGATCACAAGTGCCAAGTCACCATGGCAATGAGCAGCTCCTGGGGATCTCATAACATAAGGAGGACAGAGATGATCGCCAAAGGAAAATTATGGGACACAATGGTGCAGCCACGGTGGCCTGTTTGCTCTCAAAGAATCTTGTTGCTAGCAGAGCCAGAGAATAAGGTCTTTATTCTCTTTATAAAAATCCCAGACACCCATAATGTTATGTCTCAGTTAATAACCTGAACCTCAATTTTTCTCATCTCTCTATATTTGGAGTTAACATGTTTGATATTAAATATTCTCTGGGGTAATTTTTGCCCTTTAAGGGGAGTCATCAACCCCTTTGATTATGCAATGAATGAGATATACTGTCTCCACAGATAAACAAATATATTGATAGGTGCCCAAAATTTTGCATCCTACTTTAGACAGATCTTAGACCTAGAAACAATGGTCAAAGATTCAGAGTCTAGAATAACAACTTTGTCTTAAAATATACCATTGATATCAATACAGTGACAGTATATTCTGGAAACCATCACATAACATTATGAATATAGAACAACAATATTCTTAAGATAATCAGCAAATGAAGCCTGTAGATTTGGCAAACAAACTGCGCAAAGTTCACATAAATTTGGGCAGCAGTAGAAGCCACAGGATTCCACTATTTATAACTATTTCTTCCTACTTGTCTAAATTTCAAACTTCAGTAACATCTCATGTTCTCTGGTGCTTGCTATCTCAGATCCTTTCTTCTCATTAAGGGGACAATATCTGACAAGTTAAATGATAATATCTGACAAGTTAAATGCGGGGGGGCAGGTTCAATGTATTAATTAGAGAAGGAACTCGGGTTTTACTTGGAGATTTCAGACAAAAGTCTGTGGCAGGGGTTTGGGGGAGTAGTCAAGTGACTTTCCAGTGACTCTGAATAGCCCTACAAATGTGTTGCTTATTGTATTTTGGAGTAAGCCTAGCCATGCTAACAAATAGCCTCCATAAATGGTTTGGATCTCACCATCTTACCCATTTCTTTCTCAGTTTCTTAAACCCTTTTACTCTTATGTGCTGCCTTTATAGTCCAACTAACAGAAAAATTCCTAAGGGTGACAAGACCTTGAATCAGCTACTTCCTTTAATGTCCTGAGACCCTGGGCCCTGCTGGAGTGACCTGGAGGCCCAGCTCAGGAAGGTAACACCCACGTCACTCAGCCTAGTGCAAACCACCCCAGAAGGCCAGCTCCTCCTTGTCATCTTAGTCTGAAGGACCCTGTGTGGAGAAGCAAATGTCTATTTAGGCATTCGGCCACCTTTGTGCAGGGACAAAGATGGCATTGATTTGAGACAAGCTGCTCAGGAGATGGAAGTATGGTATCAGGACACCAAAACTATGAAGCTATTGGGAAGGAACAGAATGAGAGATCCGTATTCTCTAAGTCAACATGCTAATTTATAAACTGAATTCCTCCTACTGAATTTTGACAACCAAAGAAATAAAAAATGCATGCATATGTGTGCATGTTTACATCTGTACATATCAGACTCAGAAGATAATTATGTACATTCATTTTCGTTTTCTTCTTTGTATTGTATTTTAGTTTTTCTTTTTTCACCATAAATCAAATACTACTTTGTCAGAGGAAGATTAACAATTTAACTTACCTGTTATAGACCTGGTGGTGGCACTTTCATAAAGAGGAACTCCTTCTCCTGCATTGTTAAAAGCTTTTAGGGAGATTACATAATGGGAACTTGACTCTGGAGAAAAACAGAAACAATACGAACGTGTTTATTTATGTAATGTACCAAAATACTCAGGGAAAACATTTTCCTCAAAGCAAATTTAATATAGTCTACTCGGTAAATTGTGTAAGAATGAGTGAGTTGAATTCTGAAAGGATAGTGGCAGTGGGTGGTAGCGATAGGGTTTTTTGGTCTTCCTCAATCCCCATATGAAAACACACTGAGCTACTACTAGGTAGAAAACTGAAAGCATTCAGCCACTTGCTGCAAAACCCTGATGATGTGTGTCCTCCAACCCTAAAATACAAGTGGGTGTGAATACACAACCGAAAAGCCTCATGATCTGTTTGGTATCAGCATCTGTGTAAGAAAAATCAAAGGGAAATATCGAACCTAAAAGGAGGATAATTCTAAAACAGACATCAGCTAATGCTGGAAATCACAGCAGCTCAGTTTCAGAACAACTAATTTAAACACTCAAAACTGACCTCCAAAGCCTCCTCTCTAGGATGGGGCCCAAACTGGGGACAACCTCCTGGGAACCGATGTAAGATATAAGCAAGATTGAAATAATATTGATGAAGGGTAAAGTCCAGATAAAATTAGGGGAGAAGGAGAATCATGGAAACTCAGAAAGCAAGCTGCCATAGTGTTTAGTCTGTATCCAGAGCTGGCAAACTTTTGTAGGCCCAGATAGTAAATATTTTAGCTTTGAATGTCACATTGTTTCTGTCACATTTTTATCTGTTTATTTATTTACAACTCTTAAAAATGTAAGAACCATCTATAGTTCAGGCATCCATACAAGAACAGGACCTGGGCCAGATTCTACCTGTAACCTGTAGTTTGCTGAAACCTGTCTAATGAAAAGAACAGGACAGGGAGCTCTGTGTACTCAAAAGAGCTCTCTGAATTTCTGAAAAAAACATAAAAACAAATTACATCAACGTAAACAACAAAAATATATCGAGGTAAACTTCTTTATAAAATTACCATAAGAAAAAATAAAATAGGAGAGTATCATTCCTATAGAAAATTACAAAAATGGATAAAAAGTAGAAATAATTACCCAAGAAAAATTCATCAAAACTGCAACTTATGATTTCAAAATTAACTAAAGGACATTAAGAAAATGATGCCAGATACGAAAGAGTAACATAAATCAGAAAACTCAGAAATGAGGTGGCATAACTCAAGAAATACATATATGTAAATTAAAAAATTTTAGATAAGAAGGGAAGCTAGATGAATAAATACAACAAGTATGAAACGAAAACATAACAAAAGAAATTAAGAAGACTAAAGGAGGATTCAGGAGAAAGTGATAAATACTGAAGATCTAACATACAGATAATAAGAGTTCTTGATGAAGAAAATCCAAAGGAAAATAAAAACAGAATACTAAAAAATTTGCTGATTTAAAATAACTTTTTAGTCATCTGAACAAAAATAATACATGACATATTAGAAACAATTAGATTATCAGACTTCATGTAACATTTTGTGGGAGAAGAAATTAGAGTAACTTTAGATACTCAACATAAGAAAATGTAATTATTACTTTAAATTTATTAGTTTAAAGTTAATACTTATTAACAAGTGTTAACTTTAAACATAAAGGGTATAGTCAAATTGTTATCAACTTGCAAACACTCAGGAATATTGTTCCCCGATCCTCCGAACTACTAGAAAATTAGCTTTAGGCATACAAAATGACCAGAGGAACACTGATAATAGCTAACTGATGAACAAAAATTTAATAAACTAAGTTAAAAGGAAGGTATTTTATTTTGTAATGGCTCCATGTTTTGATATTATAGATATAGTACTATCTTAAGACAAAATTAAAGACTAGTGGCAGTATATGCAAGGATAAATGTTTTAATTATTATTGATATTGACACTTTTATTATTATTTTGAGACTAATATAATGTGGAATAAAGCAAATGAGTAAACATGATATTCTATCATCACCTGTGTTTCTGAGAACCTCTTGGTGTAGATGAAAAGACTTACAGATGTAATATAGAAAAGGTTAAATAAAGTCTGTGTTCCTACAGTTGAACTGGAAAAATAAGTTTGAATTCAAATTGTATTTTTTTCTCTGTTCTAGCTCTTTCTGCTAAAAAAAAAAAAGTTTGGAAACATGGACTTTTTTTGTTTAACTAGCAATAAGCATCCCTAATACACAGACTACAGTTTGGTGAAAAAATAATTCCTAATACAAAGAAACAGCTTCTTCTAGAACTAGCTGATTCTTAAAGTAGAAAACATGCCAATTCAACCTGAAATATCTTGACATATTAGATAGAATGGAAGCAACTAGTAAAATCATGGCAAATGGATTCAGGAGTCAATTTGAAAGAGACTACCTCAGTCCAGAAATAAGCATAATCTGCACATAGAAAAACACAATGTTATGATGTATGAAGAATGCATAATTTGAAAAAGATATTTTAAAGAATAATAACAGTTGGTCATTTCTGAGGTTGTGAACTCAGAACATACTTCTAGCTAACAAATACAAACAAAATGATAGAATTAAAATATTGCTGCTTTACAGCCCCCATTAATGAATGGATCTCAGCATTAAGCATTAATAATTGCTAAGATAAAATAGAGAAAACCAGACAGTCTGTGCTTCCTGATGAAAGAACCTACTGCTCTCCAGAGTTTTGCCAATGGAATCAAACCTACTTAGTCTCAACTAGCCTCTGGACCTAAATGACAGTTTGCAGAAAATACAGCAAATAAACATGTTGAACTCCAAATTATAATATTTCATTAAGCTACACATTTGTTGCATGTGGTTTTCTGTATCTGGGTTTTGTATCAAAATACAAAAGCTTTAAAAATGAGTGAGTTTATCTCTGAGAGGGAGCTATAAAAATTGATCTGATTGAGTTTTCTTCATAAAATTTGTATGTGACCTAAGTATTAATGTTAAAGATATTGACAGTCTAAACCACATGGATTCAAGAGCTGTAATACAGCAAGAAGAATAAAATAATATTATATCTAATGTAGTCAAAAGGTTTCTATATTCAGTGAATTGCTTTCCCTCCAAAAGGGAATATTTCTTTTTGAAAAATTTATGTTGTCAAGCTCTTTTCCTAATAAAAAAGTAATCAATTGACAAGTGTTAAATGCTCTTTGAGATCCAAGTACTTGTAGAATATGAAGGTTACTAACACAATTCTGGGCAGAGAAAACAATGAAAGACTATGTAAAATTAAACAATAAAGCATGAGATATAGCTTATGACTGCTATACATTTAGAGGTCTGAAAAATTAGAGAGGAATTGGGTCATCAAAGAAGAATTTGGAAGATATGAACTTTGAATTGGGGCTTGTGAAGGGTAAGATTTAGAAGCAAAATAAGTGGAAGAAAACATTTCAGCAAAAAAAAGTGGTGAAGATACACTTGGATAGACCAAAAAATACACTTTTTTTTCACTGGGAAAAATATTCTTTTGAGTTATTGCAGTAGAGACTAAGTCTGACTTCAAATATGTGAACCATCTATGCACCAAAAATGTAAACATTTTTATTAGGCTTGAGACATTTAAAATTGCCTTTCTGCAGTTCAAATTCCACTTGGTTCAACTGAATACATTTCTGTATTTGCATGTATCTAAGTATTTATCAAGAGAGTGAAAAAGAGATCAGAAATTCCAAACTCAAATCTGTGTGTGTGTGTGTGTGTGTGTGTGTGTGTGTGTTTATGTGTGTGTATTGTTTTCAATCAATCAGAGAAAAAGAGAAAGAACAAAAAACAGATTTAGCTACAGTGTATGAGAGCCAATACGGCAGAGAGGATCTTAGTGTAAGACTGATCTCAAGAGTGGAGCCACTATTCAGGTTCAATATAATATTAGCATATTATATTGAATGGTAGTGCCAGTGTTGTCAGATTATCTGGAAATCCAGATTTTTATGAGAAATTATCAAATTTTTCAGTGTTGGCAGATAATTGAAATAAATAAAATAAACCTGTGCTGTCAAAACTATCTCTCTAGACTGAATCCAAGCCTGTGGTTACTAGTCTATAACCTTGGATAGATTCCTACACACCCAACTACATGCAAATATACATATAACCTTGGAAAAATACATACTCAAGTCTGGTCTTCCATAGTCAAGATGTCAACCATTAGAGTAACAACAACAAATGAGAAACTTCATATGATGTGGTAAAATGTGGAAGGCGGGGATTGAATATAAAATAATGAAACAGGTTTTTATGCTAGGAGATTTGGAGTGATTGTTTTATATTCACACATCCCAATAGGATTAGGATTCAAAGTTAAGAATGTTCTACTTGATAGGAAGCTTTTGACTTCCTAATCAGGGTTAACAGCTGAAGTTTATGGATAGCCAGCATATCCATGAGACACTAAATTAATGTCTTCATTTTTTTCTGTTCCCACCACCAAGATGCTTAGTTTATAGCTCCATAGAAAATGCACTCTGTAAAAGCTTCTGAAACATTACTGGATTACTATTTTTCAGTCTTTCAGGGTGTGTATTATTTCTTATTTAAAAATAATTAAAACTACCTTACCTGGTTCTCACTGTATTGGTTTGAATTTTTACCATAATATGAATGACAATAACGTGTCACCTAGCTGTTAGATGGATCACCCTGAGTAGCAGTCATCATTTCTTCATTCTCTAACCCCCATAAATGTGAAGTAATTGTCATTCCAATACAGACTCTTGCTAATACTGATGCCTATCAAATCTCTAGTCATCTGAGTAATAACAGCTTCTTTCACTTGATCATTAGCCATGGTATAGAGTATGCTAACAGAGCCAGGAGTTTTATAATATACTACCTGTTGAATTAATGAATTATACTAATCATTATATTTCACCAATCCCTACTATGCTGTGTATATCTTAGAGAAGAACAACCTTACACGTAAACAAAAAGTGGTAACAGCTTCACCCTGTCCAAATAAACACACTTGTAATGTAGTTGTAACTGATATAAGGATATCACATAGAGTGAGGAGTCCTGAAGACGTTGTGGCTCAACATTTTCCTATTGTCAGTTAGCAACACGAGGCTCAGTTAGAAAAGTTCACTGACTTTTCTAAAGTAATGCAGAACTACCTAGGTAATACAACCTTGGGAAGACTCCAGAGCCCCTTTGACTGCCTTTTTCAGGAGTTTTCTTTCATGCTTTTCACACTTTATCTGCTCATAAACATCTTTTCAGAAGTCTGGCCTCTATATTTTTCTTTTGCCAAACTGCATTTTGGAACTACTGAGGAAACAATAGGATTTTTTTCTGGCCCTGATAAAGTTTGATCTAATACTTGATCTTCCAGAACAACAATAATAAAATATTATTCATTTCTTAGTTAGCTAGTGGGATATACTGCTTTGATATCTTTTACATTGTGATGGAGGCATTTTGTTTGAATGTATATTGAGGGGGAAAGAAGCTTTAAGTGTTAATTGGGAGGAAGGAAGAATGAGGGTTTTCTGCCTGTACGAAAGAAAGGTGTAATTTACCACTGTACCACTAGAGAGCAATGTGGAACTATTTTCCTGCACATGCTCAGAGCTCTTCTTCAACTTTAAAACCAATAAATCACAAAAGAATTGCCTAGAATTGCTCCCTCTACAGAAGCATCAAATGAGTTAAACACATTTAATATTATCATGATGATTCCAAATGAATTAATCATTAATTATGGCCAGACCCTATTGTGCAGGAATACACTTCATGACAATCATGACAGTAAATGTATTTTTTTGTACTTGCTAAAATGTTGCAAATACGTAGGCTTAAAAATTTATCAGTTGCCTTTGCAAAATAAAGCTCAGCAGTATTTTCTTTGAATTTACTGTGATTTATTCATACTGAAATAATTTGGATTTTGGTGGATGTCCACGGGAATTCTTTTAAATCAAGAATATTCTGGGTTTTTTCACATATTTGAAATCATAGATCAGATTTTCATTATTGTTTGGCCAACGTTTCTTATAGAACACCTCAGTTCAGAATAAAGGAGACTGAAGAAATATTTAATAACTCATTGAGCATCCTTAATAGATGATGGCTCTTGGCCAGTATATTCATAGTGCCCAGGAAAGGAGAGAATAAATGCACATTTATTGATTACAGAGATTGAAACAGACAAGAAATGGGTAATCAGGAAAAACCTGGATTCTCCTTCCCCTGAGTGATGGTAAATGAGAGACCCATTATTCTAAGAGGTTTTTTTGAGGTGTCCCTGAAGGTAAGAGATGAATGTCTTTTTCTGGGGCTGAGGGAATGAATCAAGAAACCTGCAGACAGCTCTTCAGGGCTAGACCAAGATGCTGTACTTGGCAACAAAATCTAGGAAGAACATCATTATTTTTAATTAATATTTTGTGTGAATTAAATGCCAGCAGCATGTGCCAGATTGACATCCCAGAGTCCTTTATTCATTACAGATTATATACTTCACTCAGTGGCCTCATCCATGCCAAGTTCTTGTCGGGGCCCACTCTGCATGTCCCTGTATCTTTTGCCCTATCTGTTAGCACTGCCAACAAGTCAATTAGAGAAAATTAGAGTGGTAGCTGTTTTCCTAATGCAGATACCTGCTCATTGCAATGAATCAGGGCTTCCACATTCACAGAATATAGGCCATGGGCTTGCTGTCAGACGGACACCTCTGACCCCACTGGACCCAAACTGTTTAATTAAATGTAATGGGTGGAGAGAAAATACGGATGATTGCATTGATCTCTTAAAAGGATGAGCAACACATATTTGAGAAAGATGCAATTTGTACAATACATTCAATTCTATTTCATTACATATACTCCTTTATAAATGTAATTAATAGCTAATCTAGCTGGCGTCCTTATAAAGATTTTACTTTTCTAGAAATACGGTCCAAAGAATGGTCAGTTTATAACATGATTTTCTCACTTATCAGTGTTGCAGATACCAACCATTCACCCACTCAGTGTAAGACAGTATTTGACTCCAAGGAAGAAAAATTAGGGTATATTTACATTATTCTACTAAAGTGTACTACCAGGAAGAAAATTAGGTAAAAACATACTTAGTAAGCAACATTTCAGTGCTGGGCAGATATAAAGTGCTTAATAAAAATTTGTTGAATTGCTAAATGTATGAGATACAGAAAGGCTCAATTATTTATTGAAGGTTGAAAAGCAGTTCCCTAATCAATTTGATCATAGAACTCGGTTTTCCTATCCTAAACTGCACATACTGATACCAGTAAGTGCATAAAAAATGTATCCAAAGATATTGTACAATATTTTCCTCTCTCATTTGCATATTCACATTCAATCTTCTTCATCCTTCCATTTGTTCATTCAAATGGACGCTCATCAATTGCCATTGAACATCTTCTGTAGGACATATTATGTATTTAATCAACTCTCTAGAGTACATAAAGATTAAAAAACAAAAACAAAAAACTTTATTTTCCCTAATGAAACTTTTAATGAAAAAACTGTGTTGGAGGTTTAAAAGAAAGTCTGGGTCAGGCATGGTGGCTCATACCTGTAATCCCAGCACTTTGGGAGGCTGAGGTGGGTGGACAACCTGAGGCCAGGAGTTTGAGACCAGCCTGATGAACAGGCAAAACCTGAGTTTAATAAAAATAGAAGAATTAGCTAGGTGTGGAGGAGCATGCCTGTGATCCTAGCTACTGGGAAGGCTGAGGCACAAGTATTGCTTGAACCCAGGAGGCAGAGGATGCAGTGAGCTGAGATCATGGCACTGTACTCTAGCCTGGGCTACAGAGCCAGACTCTGTCAGAAGAAAGAAGAATACGAAGAAGAAAGAAGAAGAAAGAAGAAGAAAGAAGAAGAAAGAAGAAGAAGAAGAAGAAGAAGAAGAAGAAGAAGAAGAAGAAGAAGAAGAAGA
>PVKP010002114.1:81502-129739 GCA_004027715.1 Plecturocebus donacophilus | reverse complement strand
TCTTTCTTTCTCTCTTTCATTCTTATTTTTTCTTTCTTTTGCTCTTCCTTTCTTTCTCCTTTTCTAAAATCTCTTCCTCTTTCTTTCTCTTTCATTCTTTTTTCTTTCTTTTGCTGTTTCTTTCTTTCTCCTTTTCTCTCTTTTTCTAAAAAAAAAAGCGCAACACATTTATTGGTGGCTATTTTGTGCCTCAAATAGTCTCTGAAGGTTCTTACCCTCTCCATGAGTTGTCCCTATTACCAATAACTATGTTTTTAAAAGATTTCCAAAATCTCACAGATGGCCCACTTTCGATTAGAGGCAATACAGTATGTGGTGCTTCATTAGTTGATTTTCAAATTTGATTAAAAAGGTAATATTTGCTCACTGTAGGTAACTGAGAAAAGAGTGTAAAACAAAACCCACCTGTATCTTATCACTGTTAATATTTGTCTTCATACATTTTTTACATTGTACATTTTCTACTTAACGTTACATCACAAGCATTTTCCCATGACATTAGTCTTAAAAAGGGGGCTACTACTGACAACTAAAGAAAGTCAAATTCTGTAACAAATCCTTGAGTAGCATATTTGATTTTGTTTGAATTTTTACTTGCCAATTGCAACAACAAAATTAGAATTCAGCTTCTGGAATCTGAATTCCAGAATCCATGCTGTTCACTCTGCACCATTATTGTTGATTTGCTTTGACACGCTGAAGCAAACCTAGTATTTATCAACTTTTGACATCAGTCTGGATCCTGGATATACCATATCCCATTCATGAGAGAACAAATGAAATGGCCTCCATTACTTTTCCCAAATCTCTTAGACTTTTCAAGTCCATCAAAAAACTGATAGACTAAATAAATGGGCAACAACTGAGTAGGCTACAATGAAGAAAAGAAATAGGAATATATGAACTGAATCAATCAGTACAATTAATTCCCAGGTTTAGGGAAAAACTCACTGATTACTGAACCTTAAACTGCTGACCCTCAGAGTCTTTCATGTCTTGATGTTACCGAGGACAAGGTTTAAAATTTTTCAGTCAGAAACAGCCAATTTTTATATTTGAGATAATTAACAATATTGTAAATGAAAAAATAATTTCCCCAACCACTCTCCTCAGCTTTCTACTGTCTTGCAGGAATTAAACCTCCTTTTCTTGCTAAGACCTTAGGAAAAATATTTCAACTCAGCAGCAGAATTGCCATAATTTTCACATACAGACTTCACCAATTTATCTTCCAAACTATATTATCATCATAATATGATACCCTGCTCTGAATTGCCAATGACTTTTAAGAACAGTAAGATTATACTTAGTGGGCAAATCCCCAGTGTATTTTGCTTGTTTTACTAAGAATATGCCTTAAAGTGAAGAGGGATTTTATCAATTTAATATTCAATTTTACCACTTTTCCCCATCTTCTTCACATTTGATGATGATGAAAATAGCCAGTAGACTGGGGCCATCTCGGCTTTGCAGGTCCTGCCAAGCCATATGAAGTTAGTGTTTTTTTAGGTCAAAGATTTATGTGGCCTTTAACCTGAAGACAAAGAAAAGCCTTCCAGCAACATGGTAAAGCCAGGAGAGATCAGGCTGTAGAGCCAGGTACCCAGGTTTGAACTCTGGATCTGTCACTTAGGAGTTGACATTTTAAACATATTTCCTGTTGGTGACAGGCACAAATATCTGGAATAAATTAAGGAGGCCTGTGTACCATCAACTATGCGTTACACTAGAGACAGACTTAAAATGCAAAGACTAGTATTTGGTAATCCCTCTGAAATCAAATGATCCTCCCTGGTTTGAATCCTGAATCTATGGCTTCTATTGTTTGAGATCCAAGACTGGTTGGCACCTAGGCAGCACTCAGGAGATGTGGGCTTTCATCATTATTATTTTCAGGCAGAGAGGGGAGACAATCAAATATATGCATCAGAAGATTCTGGTGCCAGTATGCAGGACTGCTTGGGTGAAAGAGACTCTACCAACAATGGGATATGGTTTTTTCATACTCCATAACTCACAGGAACCACAAATGTTCACAGAATCTTGCCTGTTCTTCAAGAAATTGATCAGTATTGATGTATAACAAAGGGATAGTTAACACCGAATGACATATATTTAAGGTGAAAATTACACAAAATTATAAAAGCATTAAAGAAAATGACTTACTGTTTCAAAAAATATTTCCATCATGCGAGTTCTCTTGTCTTCTGCACTCAATCCTTTTTTCTTTGACTAAAGCACAAAAATAAAAAGTAAACAATGCTTTGAAACATATTTTTAAAACAACTAGATTTGCAATATTATTTGAAATTTCATGCATGGTCTTGTCTGATACCAACAGGTTTGATACTCTCAAAGCCAGACCTAAAGACTCATTTTAATTAGTATCTGCCAACCACTGTGATAGGTGCTGCCAAGATAGTAACTGTAAATTGAGACAGAGCCTGGCATTTTGTAGAAATTCAGTATTTACAAAGTGAACCAATGACAAGCCACTTTATTGACCTTCAAAAGGCTTACAATCTCTCAGAGAAAATATATAGATGTGCAAATTGTTACATAAATACTCAGAACAGAATGAATTCCACCATGCAGAGGGAGAAGGGTTACCTGAGAAGGCCAGAGATTAAAAGGATTTTGGCAAATTGAGAAATGGTGAGAAGCACATCTTGGGGAGACCACACACCGGCACAATGTTAAGGAGAACATGAAATTCTCCAGAAGAAGCAGTGAGGGATAGTTATTGTACAGAGTATGTAGGGGGCATGGCAGATGGGATGAGAAAGGTCTGGGGTCAGGTTATGGAAAGCTGACTGTCCAGCTGAGAGTGGAATTCATTCTAGACAATGAGGAGCTGCTGAGTAATTTCTAAAGCAGAGTAGTGACAAGATTAGAGTTGCATTTTAGTAAGTTAATTATAGCAGCAATGTGGAAGACAAGATGGAAGGAGAAAAGACCTATCCAAGTAGGAAATGAAAACCTACTCAGGTGATTCTTCTGTAATACCCTTTTGCCAATTTGTTGCCAATTTGAAATTAAGACAATATGTAGCTGAAATATGTTAATAATAAATTTTACTATATGTTGTATACAGAATATATAAAGCTAAATCCCAAGTTAAAAGAGAAAGGAGCCAAATTTCTGTCAACCCAAAGGTTTACAGAAAAAAAAAAGTGAGAACTATCACCTCCAGTTCTCTAATAAAAAATTCCACACTAGTATTTATGTGATCTGCATCTTTCTCAAAAATTATAGGGGATGATAGGGGAACATAAATCACTTGCTTAAAAAGCAGACATAAAACAAAACAGTTATAAGACTGCCCCATCCAACCAAAAACTCCATCAGAAAATGTAAATTTACATAAGTGAAGACTTATATAAAGGATTTGGAATTGCCATTCTGACTATATACTAGAGGGAGTGAGTCTTAATTCTTATAAAACCTAGAAACTCACTAACTTGGTTGGGCAGTGGAACACACCTGTAATCCCAGTAATTAGGGAGGCTGAGGCTGGAGGATCACTGAGGCCAGGAGTTTGAGACCAGCCTAAGCAACAAAGCAAGATTCTGTCTCAAAAAAGAAAAAAACACACCATACACACACACACACACACACAAACTCACAAAAAAACAAACTCACTAACTCATTCTCACAGGAATAAAATTATCAGGTGTTTCTTGATGAGTAATATAGGTAAATAAACAGCTTAAAGTTTATATTTTTCTCTCCTTCCTCGGTCCACTCTCAAACACTGTTTTTCTGCGGGCTTTCGCTACTGACCCCATCTCCTAATATCTTACCTTTGATCTCATCTGCTTTAGTGGTTTTAATTAACACTTATGCTGAGACCTCAAATCTTTGCATTCTCCCCTGGGTGTGCTCCTGAGCTTCAATCTCATGCATCTACCCACCTGCTGGACAAACTTCAACTCAGTTGGTCTAAACTGAACTCCTCCTCTCTCATATCTACTCCCTAAAAACCTGCTGTTCTAGACCTTGAGTCTCAGATAGACACCACCTCGTGACCCAAGCCAGAGGTCTGACAGTCATCCAAGGTACCTTCACCTCTCTTATCTCACATCCAAGCAATCACCAACTTCTGCCAGTTTCAGTGTTTAATTATTTCTCTTATCTGTCCTGTCTGTTCCATCTCTACTACCACTGACTCATTCAGGCCTTCATCATCTACCTCCAGTCCTAATGCACTTAGACTCACCCTCTACGTTCACATTCCACACTGGGAAAACATAAATACGACCATGTCCCCACCTTGCTCAAAACCCTCCAGTGGCTTCAACATCCAGACATATCTGAGTACCCCAGTATGATATACAAGGCCCTTTATCACCGAACCCCAACCTATCTTTTATAGCCTCTTCCACCATACTCCACCTCAAATTTTGCCATTAACAGTATTGAAACCTAAGCAACTTGAGTTGTAATACAAAAACTACTTGTAATTATCTACTCGAAGAATGCTCTCATTTCTATCCTAAAAAAAAATGTTGTTCCTCCACCTAGAACACCCTCACTTCTTGCCTACTCAAAACTCCAAAACGTCTCCCAAGGCTTAGTTTAGGCACTCTCCCTCCAGAACTTCCCTGAGTTCACAGGCTTAAGCATGTATTCCCAGAACACACCTTCATCAAATCACTTACTACATTGAAAAGATGTTTGTCTCTCTCAGCACACTGAAAAACTTCTTCAGAACATGAACTGCCTTTGCCTTTCCAGGGTTTAGTGCCAAGTAACACAGGGGAGACAAAAAGCCTAGCTCTTAATTTTCGGACCATGTACCTAAAGCCCCCAACTATAAAAATTTGAGGCTACTTAGGCTCCTAAGCCCTCCAACACCCACCACACTCCCGTAGATATGATACAGGGTGAGAATCATAGTGAATACCGTGACACCATGTATTGTGTGGCTTGGAGGAATAAACCAGAGAAATCTCAGGAAGCCAAGCTCCAGGAACCCATACAGACCTGCTCACTAAACCTAGGACCGAGAGCCAGAGTCCAGGACTGCTCTGTCCGGCTCCCTTTACTCTGGCCTCCGCAGTATCTGATAAATCAAGCATGAAATTTATAACCATTAGAAGCCTCCTTCAACATATTTTTCTAGTCCTATTGGTCCTAAACTGCCATACATGAGAATCACCTCAGGAGCTATTAAAAAATACTGATGTCCAGGCTCATCTGGAATGAAAGAAATCAGAATCTCTGGAATGGGACCTGGGCAACACATTTTTAAAATCCTCTCCAGGAGCTTTAATTGTGCCCCAGGGTTGAGAACCCTGCCTAGAATCTGAAGGCCATGTCAAGGGTGCTGTGGGGCAGTGGAAATCCTCTTAGAACTTCAGTCTGTGGCTGCATTAATAGAAAGCAGATCCCAAAGTGTTAGGAAAGACTTTGATACTCTAAACAGTTCCTTGCATTCCGCAGGAATCTGCCCCCCAGAGGCAGGCAATGAGGAGAATCTGGTGTCCTGGGGCATCCAGTTTTAGAAAACCTCTCAACACTCAGCTCAGCAGCTATGAAAGTTACTCAAGAAATGTGGATGAGCTGTATCATCCATTTACATTGTTTTCAGTCTCTTTTATGACTAGAAATAATTTCTATTAACCACAGTAGGAGTATCATGGCCAAAATTAAAATAACTAATGTAAAAAGATGCCATATTAATACTCACATTTATTTCTAAAAAAATTAACTTCACGTCAAATTTCTAAAAAAAAAAAATCAATGAGGATTTAATAATCAAGACTAGGAAAAATCTGATAATCTAAGTTAGAGATGCATTCAAATCAGTAAGTCAGGAGACTCAAAACCTGACTCTTTTCTGGAAGTATTTTAAGCCACTTAAAAAATCATGTTATCTGAGGAATCTTCTCAATTAGAAGTTATGTAATTCCTACAGCCAGTCCTACTAATCAATTACAATAAAATTTTGAAGAATTATTAAGTAGATGTCACTGCTGCTCTCAGAGTTCAGCACTGCACTTCTCCAATTTAAAAAATATGCCTGAACTCATTAACTGCTTACTTAGGATGCCTAACCAAATAAAAATAGCTGTTAATTCACAACCAATCAAAAGTTTATCTTTGACCAACATAACACTAAACTTATTTCTTGATCACATATTTAAAAAATAGGAAGTCGCCAGGGCATGGTGGCTCACACCTGTAATCCCAGCACTTTGGGAGGCCGAGGTGGGTGGATCACCTGAGGTCGGGAGTTCAAGATTCTCCCCAGCCTGACCAACATGGAGACTGCTACTAAAATGCCTGTAATCCCAGCTACTCGGCAGGCTGAGACAGAAGAATTGCTTCAACCGGGGAGGCGGAGGTTGCGGTGTGCCGAGATCGTACCATTGCACTCCAGCCTGGGCAACGGGGCAAAACTTCGTCTCAAAAAAAAAAAAAAAAAAAGGAAGTCCACATTTTATCAAAAGCTTTAATTTTTAAAAATGATTATTATTGGAGGTAAGCTTCTGAAGAGTTACACATTTAGTATTGTAAGGTGATTCATGTGTAAAGAGAGATTAGGTAAAAGGACAAAACGTGTTTGAGACGCACAGTTCGCCTAGTCAGTAACAGCAACTGTGCAGAGAAAAATGGTAACACCAGAGGGCACTGCTAACAGATTTAACTGTAGTCCTGTTTGGCTTCTTAGAGCACTTTATGCCCTGGTGGCTGGGTTGTTAGTTTAACCACAAAGAGGCCGTCATCATTTATAACTACATCTGGACAAGTCTCTTCAGATAAATACCATACAAGTAGATCCTGGCGTCCCCACCCCGCCCCGCTTAGCTCTGCAACCTTTAACGGCCACTTAAGTAAATTAAGATATGAAAATCTTAGATTCATTTAAGAGATGTTGATTCTTTGCCTACTGAAGCAGAAAAAAACAGCATGAAACTTTGAAGGTTTCTGATAGTGATTTGATGAGCAGAAAGACGCTAAGCTCACAGAGAGCCGATGTGGAATTTTACCAGGACTTCACCGATCATAACCTACGAAGAAGCCTAATTCAGAGCAGAGCGTCCTTAAGAAAGCGACAGCGCCCTACACAACCAGCAGCGCCCGACACAACAGCAGCGACTGCTGCCCTTCGGCAGAAACCGGGGGATTTTCACGAAATCGTCTAACTGGCACACGGTGAAGATCCATTAGGTGACTGGAAACTGAGCAGTTATTCTGTTACGTGCTCTACGTATTACAATACAGAAAACCACTCAATGGTGACGAACCAGGAGGGCGCCTTGGGATCCAGGCGTTCGCTCCCCGCAGTCCCCCTCGCCCGCTTGCGCTTTCTCTCCCCATTCTTAATTGGGGGGCTGCACCTCGCGGGGACTAAGCTGGAGGCGTCGGGGGCCTTTTTGACAAACCCGAGTTGGTGAGGTTTTCCAGTCACGTTCGCGAACGCTTCCCGCGTTCTAACCTAACCCGGCCTGGCGGGCCCTGAGGACAGACGCGGGGTGCAGCCGGCGGGGAGGCCGCAGACGCCCAGCGCCTCGGGACTCTGGACCGGAGCGGCGGCGAACGCCGGAGAGTACGGAGTGGCCGCCGCGAGGCCGGGAAGGGCCCCTCCACGGTGATGCAGAGAGCCCGGGGCCCGCTCCCCGCAGCCCGGCGTGGCGGTCAACGCCAGGCCAGGGTCCACACGCTAGTGAGGAAGAAGACTCGGGACCGTGTCAGTCCTTACCATGGCGCCGGCCCGGGGGTTTCCGCTGGCGGGGCCTGCGCGCGGGGTGAAGGGCGGGGCCAGCCAGGGCGCGTTTGATTTTGGCGCCGACGACGCCCCGGGGGCGGAGCCGCGAGACTCTGGAGGTGGGGGAAGGAGGGCGGTCCTCGCCCGTGCGGCGCGCAGCGACCCCTAGCGGCATCGCGTCTCACCGGGCAGATTGCGCGGCTGCCTCCTCGGTGTTATGTTAATGTGACTTTTTCTTTTTGAAGGACGTCTTGAGCCTTTGCTTTTACTGCGTTTTGCGTTTTCTTGGCGCCGCAGAAATCTGGACTAAGTTCGGATTTAAAAAATGGAGACGTTTTGGCTGCGGAAGAAGGAAACGTTGCCTCCATCCTTCCGGATTTGTCCTGTTTGGGGCGAACCGCATTCCTTTCTCGTCTTCTAATTTAACCCCTCATCTTCTCCCTAGCCGCTACCCACTGCTTTCCAGCTTTTCAAATCCCGTGTAGGTCTATTTTTCCCTTAGGTTAAAAGAAAAAAGTAAACAACGAAATGAATTTCAAAATCAAAACGTCAAAAATATGCTACTTCATGTCTTGAGAATAGATGCAGATTCAGAGCAAAAGCTCAGGCCCCTGAAAGTGCTGAAAAAAATGCACTGAAAATCCAATTATTTTGAAAATTATTATATGGTGTTTTGAAAATTTTTTAAGTATAAGAAGTACGGCCAGATGCGGTGATTCACACCTGTAATCCCAGCACTTTGGGAGGCCAAGGAGGGCGGATCATTTGAGGTCAGGAGTTTGAGACCAGCCTGGCCAACATGGGGAAACCCCATCTCTACTAAAAATACAAAAATTAGCCAGGTGTGGTGGCGGGTGCCTGTAATCCCAACTGCTTGGGAGGCTGAGGCAGGAGAATCGCTTGGACCCAGGAGGCGGAGGTTACAGTGAGCCGGGATGGTGCCACTACACTCCAGCCTGGGCGGCAGAGTGATACTCTCTCTCTCTCTCTCACACACACACACACACACGCACACACACACACACACACACACACACACACACACACAGAGTAAGTGGTGTAGATGCCATAAAAGTAGCATCTAAAATCATAATTTATGTCCCCTGTTGCTTCTGCTGGAAGCAGAGGAAGGGGTACGTTGAATTGCAGAGTTCCATTAATTCAGTTTTTCCTGGGAGAGTTATACCATGTAATTGATGGTACATAAGGTAATTTAAAAATGGTAAATGAGTCCATTAAGTAACTGTAGTAGTGCTATATAAATTTGTGCTATTGGGGGGAAGCCTTGTCTTAATTGGCTCTCAGGTTTGTTGCAGGTGAGTAGTGACTATCTTGAGGCCAGGGGTGCTGAGGTGAAAATATTTACCAAGACAGTTGTAGGTAAAGAAAGGCGGAATCATTAGAGAAAATATGGAAATACATTGCAAGGGAGCAACAGGCAGAATCAGCAGAAGAGGAGCTGACTGCAAGGAAACAAAGGCTTGCTGGGGATTTTATGGAATAGTGCTTACGCTGTACACTGAAAAGGGCTTTGTGCAGTACTGATGTTACACTCCCAAGTTTTCCCTAGCCCCTGCTTCTAAGGTGACACAATGCAAAACCGGGTCCTGGTACAGTAACAAATTGACCCAAACAGGTCTTCTCTTGGGAAAAAGGAGTGCTAAATGGACATAGAAAGGGTTGGTCACTTAAGCTGCATCTGTATCCTAAGGGTCACTGAGAGCCGCTATGACAGTTTTCTGATATTCCTGGTGTGCACTCCAGTCTTGATCAACAAAACCTTGGAATGACCACCACCAAGGAAAGGAGACACATTCTACTGCCTCTGGTTCCTTTGCATTTTCAGTACAAGTACCTCAAACTTCAGATCACCTTCTCATGGCCTTTCCTTAACATTCTGAAAAGCATGACCTACTAAAGCAGCTTGCTTATTTATTTATTTATTTATTTATTTGAGTTGGCGTTTCGCTCTTGTTGCTCAGGCTGGAGTGAAGTGGCACGATCTTGGCTCACTGCAACCTCCCCCGCCAGGGGTTCAAGAGATTCTCCTGCCTCAGCCTCCTGAATAGCTGGGATTACAGGTGCCCACCACCACATCCGGCTAATTTTCGTATTTTTAGTAGAGACGGGGTTTCACCATGTTGGCCAGGCTGGTCTTGAACTCCTGATCTCAGGCAATCTACTGGCCTCAGCCTCCCAAAGTGCTAAGATTGCGAGTGTGAGCCACCGAGCCCGGCAGGAGCAGTTTATTAAAGAAAGAGGAAAACAAAGGAAAGTCACTTGGAAGAGACAGAGGGAAAAGTCTACAACATAGGAAAAGAAATAGGAGAATGCAAAACTAAGAGAGGAGAAATTTTTTAAAGAAAAATTTTAGGCAAATTAAATAAGTTCCACTCTGCAACTTGGCCAGGGAGTTTTTTGTTGTTGCTGTTTGTTTTGTTTCATTTTTTTTGAGACAGGGTTTCACTGTCACCCAGGCTGGAGGGCAGTCGCACAATCATGGTTCAGTGCAATCTAGAACTCCAGGGCTCAAGGGATTCTCCTGCCTCACCCTCCCACACAGTTGGTACTAAAGATGTGCACAACCATGCCTGGCTAATTTTATTTTAATTTTCCATGGAGATGGTGTCTCCCTATGTTGCTCAGGCTGGTCTGGAACTCCTGGTTTTAAGCAGTCCTCCTGCCTTAGCCTCCCAAAGTATTTGGGATTACAGATGTGAGCCATGCCTACCCAACAGGAAGTATTTATAGACAGAAAAGGGAAGTGAGTTACAGAAATACTTGATTAATTCCAGCTCCCCATTTGAATTATTTGGCTACGGTCGGCAGCTTGTGATTGGCTGAGAATAGGGATGTTTGTTATACTTCATGCTTGGTATTCAGTTACTTTGTGTACCAAGTTAGGTTGCAGTTCCTTACAATTCCTTAGGTAGGAACTCAAAGCATGGAGACAGCCTCAAGTCAATGGCCTCCTGCTTATTTAATAAGTTTAAGGAAGAAATAGTCAACATTATCAACCTGTCAGTCACAACACAGCTTCTGAGTTAGAAATGACAATGCCATCATGTCGTTTGTGTAGGGCATCATTCTCAATAGAATGACATCACAGATTCCTGGAAGATGAAAAGATCCAGTGGTTTGTGGCCCTCAGTACATAAACAGATACAGAGTGTATCTCTGATATTAAAATTTCATGGGATTGGGGCTGGCATTGTGAATAGGGAAAAAACATCTAAAAAGGTTCCTTAGGGGGATATGTACAGTGGATACATAATGTATCATCCAAACGGAAACACTTCTGAGAACAGGGGTAATGCTATTCCTATTTACACCAGGACACAGGCATAAAGAGGATTGTCCCCATCGACTAAGTGAGAACTCAGAACTTCCATTATACTTTATTAACCCTTCTCCGTGGCTCTTTAATTTTCCCTGTTTTGTAGTTACTCTTTTAATCCTTCCATCTGGAATGTAAACTCCTTAAGAGCAGGCACAGTAACATGCTCTTTATAACTCTGCCTTATCACTAATTTCTTCTGGAGAAATTATGTGGTCTTGCCATATCAAACTATTTGTTAGTCCCTGAACAACTCATGCTCTGGTGCCTTTTTTAGCACAAGGCTGGGGTGAGTCTGAGTTCCAGGGTGTGGCTCCGGGTGCCTGTGAGGGTCTACACTCAACCAGCAAGTATCCCTATGGCCAAGGGAGTATGACATTAAGTAGCAAATAAAAAAGTGTGACTACTAGACAGAAGAAAGGAAAATGTCTTTTTTCATACTTCTTGAACAAGGGGCCTTGCATTTTCATTTTGCACCAGGCTCTCTAAATTATGTAGCTAGCTCTATATGTATTCACTTATTTGTCTCATCCCAATAGAATAAAAGTCCTTGAAAAGAGGAGCTTTTTTTGTTTACTGCTATTCCCTAGTGAGACTAGCATAATACCTGAACATTCTACACTCAGTAAATATTTGCTAATGAATAAAGCAGCTTATGGTGCTGTTAGTATCTGGTCTGTTTCTTCAGGCAGGCTATAAGCTCTGTGAGGGTACAGGCGTCAGGATTCATCCTGGTATCCCATCCACCTAGCCAAAAGGCTGGTGGACCACAGGTGCTTAGACTTTTGTTTGGTCAGTGACTGTAACAGTGAAAAGCAGACAGAAGGGTGAGTAGAGCATCGAGTGTCCACTTGCCCTTCCAGTCTCCTTAGGCAAAACTGAACTCGTTCTCTGCTCTGGAAAGGGATGCATCTGGCTTCATGGGAAATGTGTTCCTGAAGGACAATTTCAGATATGCTGAACTAAAACATGGGGCAAATGGCTTATGGAGGAACTCAACCTCTCTCTGATTCTGAAAACCTCCAAGGAGCCCATGATGGTGGCCTGCTTGGGTAAAAGAAAAAACAAATGGAGAATGGAAGTAGAATTCAATAATATTAATATTTACAGTTCATCATCAGCAGTGTCATGTTTTTAAAAGACAGTGTGTTACTACGTTGCCCAGACTGGTCTTAAACTTCTGGGTTCAAGTGATCCTCCCACCTCAGCCTCCCAAGTAGCTGGGACTACAGGCACATGTCACCATGCCTAGCTCTATGTTAGGCCTTTTTCTAATTTGTGTTGTTTCAGCTCTCCTTCCAAGACTAAATTATGTAATCTCTTTCCAAGTTTCAATCTATGCTGGATTTTTTTTTTTTTTTTTTAGCCCTCAAGAAAACAAAACAAATTTTTATTGTGTTCCATTATTGTTCAGAATCACACCTGTAATCCCAGCACTTTGGGAGGCCAAGGCAGGGGGACTGCTTCAGCCTAGGAGTTCAGACCAGCTTGGGCAACATCGTGAGATTGCATCTCTACAAAAAATTTTAAAAATTAGCCAGGCGTGATGGCGAGTGCCTGTAGTCCCAACTACTTGGGAGGCTGAGATGGAAGGATTGCTTGAGCCAGGGAGGTTGAGGCTGCAGTAAGCCATGATCACACCCCTGCACTCTAGCCTGAGCAACAGAGCCAGAACCTGTCTCAAAAAAATAAAAAGGATAGTAAGGTTATTCTAATTCTATAACTTTCTAAATGTACATGCTGTACATATGTATCAGGATTTTCCAAATTCCTACCTAAGATACATCCTAAATACTAATGGATTACTAATGTCATGGCCAACAAAAATTTTCTTGGGCTTTTTTTCACAAGTATAAATAGTCTGGTTGCAGTACTGCTATCTTCCACAGATTCCAGGACGGTCCTCAATTTCCCTTCAAGTAGAGAATATGTTAAATAAATAAACATTCACTCTGCAAATGGAGAAAACAAGCTTTATTATAATGATCTGAGATTTTGTGCATGGTAAAGAGATACACATGAATCTTGTTTCTCCTATGTTTCAAGACAGAATTAATTTAAAGTTTCATTGTAGACTAAAGCATCCAAAATACCGTGGTACGTATGTAGCTACGAACATACAAACACTTTGATGCACAGCGTTCATTCTTTTCTTTAAATAGGCAGTCAACATTTTGATTCATAAAAGAACTAATGAGGAGAATATATCAGTATCAATGTCAGAGAGTGCAAGACTTAGTGTTCTATACACAAAACATATGAAACAGACCTATAAAGATGGAATGTACAAAATCTAAAAAGAAAACAAAGCAAAAAAAAGAAAACCCTTCATATTCATACATAAGCTTGAAAGTCTATAGAATTGAGAACAATATAAAGAATTCTATTACAAGAATACACTCCATTGATGACAGAACATTCCCATGTCATAAAGCAAAAGCACTGAGTTTAAGGCTGTGTTGCTTTCAAAAGTTAATGGAAGTGCTGTACATTCATTGGAACAACATAGCCAATTTATTAGTCTATTCTAGAATATTAATAGCTTTCATACATTCTCCACAAACAGACCACACAATCACTGCCACACAATTCATCTTTAGAAAGATTTTAAGATAGCATCATGATTTGTAGCTTACTGTCATTTAAAACAAAACAAATAATTCTTTATTTATACCAAACAAATCTTTGATGGGCACTTAGTTTCCTTTATGGCAATACTAGATTCCTAGTTATCAAAAATATTAAAGTAATTGTAAAATTTAAAACCCTGCAACATTTACAGAAACCAATAGTATTACCACTTTCAGTTTTAAGCTAAATTAGATAATGTTTGCATGAAATAGTTTCCATTTTATCCTACCTGGAAATGTCTTGTTTTTACATTATTAAATTATCAAACTAAAAATATGCCTCCCTTTTCAGAAGCTGGTGAATAGAGAGGATACTATGAAGTCTAAATGTACAAAAGGATTTTTCCCATTTGAAGTAATCTGCAGATTACCTAATGTTTATTTACTATTTCCTCCAATTAACTAAGTAGGTATCACCAAAGCATTTCTGCTAACCCTTCAGTGCTAAGGATCCATAGATACTTGCTAGTGTACTGCTATTCCAGTTAACTCCATGTTAGGACATACCCTGTATATTTAGTAGTAGAAGCAAGTGTGTTCTAGCTGCATGGATCTGTAGTATTTATTTGCCTCAAATCTAGTCACAGTAAATTAAAATAAGGAAACTTAGGGACTTGTTTAGTTCTGGAGACTAAAGTTTGTTCAAAATACAAAGTACCATTAAAAAAAATGGCAAACAGTTATAAAGGCCTTGTAGTCATGTATTTCTGGATGGTCAAGTGACTCTCTACCTCCCCATGTCCAGCAAGGGGGGGTGGGGGTCTGTACTGGGAGGAAATGCATCGTCACTGACCTTGAAATCCCAACTGGCAGTATTTTGCCTTACGTGCCCAGGGGAAATTTGAATGAGTAAATTTTCAGTGCTACTTATCATGAATGTATGACAGGTTCTATATACTTGACAAAGAGAAATCAAACAATAATGGTAGCCCAGAAAAAAGCCACTTATTTTAATAACCTTCTCAGTTTACCAGAAACCATTTTCCATAGAATGTGACAAAACTTCATTTAAATCTTATCTACTTGTATCATATCAGCAGCACTTTCCCCCCAAAATATGCTTACCAAAAAATACAGTAAGTGCACATATGTATCCAAGTGTGAAATGTTATCTATACTTTAGCATATATAATCACATATTTTGGGGGAAAATATAGTGTTTCCTGGAGTGCCCATAGCATGTGTTTTAGTAACACATAGTGGAGCAGGTCTGGATCAAACTATTCTTTCATTCCAGTTTGTGCCAATATTGACATGTAAAAAAATTAGCTGTGTATTCAGTCTACTATTGAGATATGTAGCCTGGATATGATATGATATGATGTCTGGTTAGATTGTAAGTTAATATCTAAGTTGACAAATATAATCTAAATGTTGTGCAGAAAAACCTCTTTAAATCAACTAGTTTTAAGACCAATAGCCTGGGACAGAAAGAATCTAAATAGAAAGCCATTTTTACTTGTGAAAATAAACTAAAATTAATGTAACCAATTTAAAAACTTTCTTTTAAACAATCTAGGTACTATCATGTCTAGCCTGTCTTTTGCACAGAATGGTAGTAAACCGCAAAATGAAATTCCCACCCCAGAATGTAAGCTCTGAGGGGGCAGAGATTTTAGTCTGTTTTGTCTATGACTGTATTTCCAGTGCCTAAAAGAGTACTTGGTACCTCGTAAGTACTCAATAAATAGAAATGTTTACCTTCAAATAGTGTCTTCATTTAACATTCTAAAAAGTTGTTGGATTTTATAGCTTTATCACAGACAGGCTCAAATATTTTTTTAAAACTCTACCTAACTAAAAAAAATATTAAACCCACATGTAAATATTCCTGGAAAAAACCTTCTTTCAGAGGTTAATTTGGGCATAATAAATTTAATAGACAATTTGAAGTAGCTAGATTTCCCTTCTAAATTTTAAAAGGTCCTATATAGAGAATGACTGAATTATAAATTAATAAGCAATAAACATCACATTCATATCATTATACACAGGGGAAATGTTTTCTTACAGTACAGTTCTAAGGTGCTTTCAGTGAAAAAGATCCCAAAGTCACTATTGAAAATGCCAAACACGACATCCTATTTGGTAGAACTAAGTAGAAAATTAAACAGTGGAAATAGACCACAGCTTATTTTACAGACCGATGCCAGATTAACGACTGACTAAACTGTTCTTAACATTTCTCAAAATGTAACTCAAGTTCAACTTTTCTTTTGACCTGTTGTTGTTGTTGTTTTTTAAAGCACAGAAGGCCATTTTCTGACTGAAAGTCAGCCACCACTGTCATTCCTGGAAAATGGCAAAAGTGAAATCTGCTTCAGGACTTGCTCCACTGGGACGGCTTTAAACTGCTTAGTAAAGGAATGTGCTGAAGAACGGCTGGACGAAGCTTCTGTCTTTCAGAGTGCTGCCTATTTCAATACACCAAAGATTCAGCTATATATATGCATATATATATATATATAATACATTCTATCTTACCCTAATCATGTATACATAGTCCCTTGACACCTCTACTATTCATTAAACAATGATAAATAACCATAACATGCCCTTACCTGTAATGCTTTCAAGATAACACAACTTTGGTAACACTTGCTTTCTAAAGGGAAATCGTTAATCAATCACATGCCTTTGGTTGACACCATCAGTCCTCCAAAGGGCTACTTATGGCTCTCTGTCCTAGGATACTGGTGTCCTACTACATGTGCTGACAGTTGCAGGAGGTAAAGCTTTCGCTTTCATGAAGTCAAAGAGGAGAGACACGTGTGAAACATGGCACATAAAACATGACTAACTTTTTCTTGATCACATATTCCAGTGCAATGATCTGGAGTTAACAGGGCAGTTTGTTTCCCAAAAGGTAGCACAGTAATATGCTTTTCAAAGCATTTGAAATTTCAGGTTTCCCTGAAGATGGATTTTGTTTTCTGATACAAGGTGAGCCGAAAAGAGGTGGTGAAAAGGACACACAAAAAAGGATTTTTGTCTCACCCAGAAAGGTTGCGAAAATTGCACTGATTCTTAAGTACTGAACTCCAGAGGCCTGCCAATCAGAGCTGGGATGATTCCGCAAGACAGGCTTACTTTTTCTAAAGTAATTTATATGTAGTTGTTGATAACCCAAAAAAAAAAAAAAAAAGTCACAAGAGTACTACCTACTGTAAAAGTGAGGTTAGAAGACTCCCTGCGTCTTGTGACCTAGGTTAAATGAAGTACATAACTACAACAGATTTTGTTTTTGTTTTGCTTTTGGAAGTTCTGTGCAAAAGCTACCATTCACAGGATTAACAAATACCTTTACATATGCTAGTTTTTAAGTGTCTGTTTGATTTGCAAAATTAGTTTCGCTACATAAATCCTGTCTGTTAAGCCATAGTTCACAGATGTAAAACTGCAGTTTTTATAGATTCAGTAGAATAGTTTTTTATTTTAACCCTAAAGGTGAAATACAGAAATTGGATAAGCAGTTTTTAAGGAAATCGTTATATTCGGAAATAACCTTGGAAAGTTCACCAATGATTCCTTCTGGCATAAAAATTATAGTCATAATCTGGTCCCGCGTTGAGAAATCCGTTCCAGTTTATAGTGCAAGACCTTGGAAGGGAGTATCCAGCTGCCCACCATTACTGTAAGTATCGATAGACTTTGAAACAGTGATTTCCAGAGTCTGCAACCACAACATGACCATCTGAAGTTAGGGCCAGGCCTTGGGGGCCATAGAGTGGGTCAGCAGATGTGTTAATGTAGGACAAAAATGATCCACTCCCATCAAAAACCTGTAAACAAATAGGAAGTCAGAATGTTATAGGATAAGTTATAGTAATATGCTGAACATGAGTTAGAAAACTTTGATGCTAATGTTTTTTTTTTTTTTTTTTTTAAATAGAGACAGGGTCTCACTCTGTCACCAAGGCTGGCATGCAGTGGTGTGAAGATAGCTCACTGTAACCGTGGGCTCAAGCGATCCTCCTGATTCAGCCTCCGAAAGTGCTAAGATTGCAGGCATAAGCCAGTGCCCAGTATATATGCTTTTAGATTTGAAACATTAGCATAAGCCAAGTGCAGTGGCTTATACCTGTAATGCCAGCACTTTGGTAGGTGATGGTGGGAAGATCCCTTGAGGCCAGGAGTTTAAGAATACCCTGGGCAAAAATAGCGAGACCCTGTCTCTTAAAAAAAAAAAAAAGAAAGAAAGAAAGAAGGAAAGAAAAAAGCACTTAAGTAATCATCTATCCATCTATGTTTATGTCACTATCATATCTACAATCCTTCTCTCCACTTACCTCACTTTCTCTTCTTTCTCCCTCTGTTTCCAGTTGGTGGAGTAGAATATGCCATTGGCTGCTAGATCTCACTTATATTCCTATAGTGGTTACAACAAATATTGGGTGGGAAGGGCCCTAGTTGGTGCTTAAAAAATGAATGAACCTTATTGTTCATGTTAAATCTTCTCTTATTCCACTTCCAGCCTCACATCTTTTCCTCCTCAATTATAAGTGAAAAGATGAGCAACTAGATGATGGAAGAATGCTTCTGAGTCATAATAGCAATGAGACAGTAGAAATTATTTTTTCCTTTTTAGAAAAAAAGTAGATTGTAAGAAGTCAATGGTTCAACATGTAGAGTCATCCCTCCGTATCCCAGGAGATTGATACCAAAATCTTCAGATTCTCAAGTTCTTCATATAATATAGCCTAATATTTCCACTTAACTTATGCACATCCCCCCATATACTTTAAATCATCTCTAGATTAGTTCTAATACCTAAAGCAATGTAAATGCTATATAAATAATGTAAATAATGATGTATTTTTAAAATTTGTATTGTTTTTAATCATTGTATTATTTTTATTGTTTTTTTTTCTGAAATTTTTGATCTGTAGTTGGTTAAATTTCACAAATGTGGGATTTGGGGGTACAGGGGGCTGATCATACATTAGGATGTTGGTTTGTCAGCTTCTGCTTTGTTACTTTCATAAATTTTTATTTTGAAATAATTATGGATTCATAGGAAGTGGCAAAGATAGTAGAGAGAGGTCCTGTGTACTCTTCACTCAGTTTCTGCCAATGGTCACATCTTCTATAATTCTACTAACACACAAAACCCAACACGTTGATTTTGGGATGTTTGTGTGCAGTTTCATGTCATTTTATCATGTGTGCAGATTTACCACTGCAACCAACATACAGAATTATCCCATCAACATAAGATCTCCCTCTTGCTACATCTTCATGGTCAGACCCACTTCCCTCTCCCCTCATCTCTAACTCTTGCCAACCACTAATCTGTTTTCCTTCTCTATAATTTTGTCATTTTTTGAGAATGTTACACAAATAGAACCATACAGTATGTGACCCTCTGAAAATGGCTATTTTTCACTCAGCATCATGCCCTCAAGATGCATCTGAGTTGAGTGTATCATTAGTCTGTTCCTTTTTAATGCGGTCACATTCCACAGTATAGATATACCAGTTTGTTTAGTCATTAACCTATTGAAAGACATCTGCCTCCCAGGTTCAAGCGACTCTCCTGCCTCAGTCTCCTGAGTAGCTGAGAATACAGACAGGTGCCACCGTATTCGGCTAATTTTTGTATTTTTAGTAGAGACAGGGTTCCACCATGTTGGCCAGGCTTGTCTCAAACTCCTGACCTCAAGTGATCTGCCTGCCTTGGCTTCCCAAAGTGCTAGGATTAAAGGTGTGAGCCACCGCGCCTGGCCTTGAATTTCAGCCTTGCTTCCTTCTGCTTGTTTGGGGTTTGATTTGCTCTTTCCTTTCTAGCTTCTTGAAGTGACAGCTTAGATCACTGATATAAAGTGTTTCCTCTTTTCTAATAGAAGCATTTAGCAGATTAATCTTCCTATCAGCACTGTTTTTGCTAAATTCCATAAATTTTGGTATGTTCTATTTGCATTTCCATTCAGTCCAATACATTTTACAATTTTCCTTGAGACTTCCTCTTTGACTCATGGGTCATTTAGCACAATAGTGTTTTCAAATTATTAAATCAAAACACATGGAATTTTTAAAAATCATATTAAGATATAGCTATTGAAATATTACTAAATTATGATAGAGCAATATGTGTGTGCTTCTAAAAATTAGTGCATTAAATAATAAGAGATAGTAACGGGTCTAATAATTACTGTAATTTTGAAGTAGTGATGAGAATAAGTGACAATTCAAGATTTTTGCAACTAATATATGAAAATTTCTTGATTTTTTTCTTGGTGACAAAGTCATAGGCATTACTAAAATTACTATGATTGTTGCTTATATTCATGATTAAGGGTAATGGTAATTTTTAGCCAGAGGTTAATAAAAATAAGAATGTAATATTTTTGTTCAATGGCCCTCTTGAATTCTAACTTCAAACCCTTTGGGGGTTTCTGGGGTCCATGTTAAAACCTCGATTTAGAGGGTTTCACTCTGATAATATGTTGCCTTTTTTGTACTCCATCTTGCTGAGTTTGGTCCATCTGGTGAGAGTATCTATGGTCCTATGTCCTGACCAATGGAAAAGAGAAAACATTCCAGTCTGTACAGCAAATTCTTCACTTTTAACAAATACCAAACACTCTAACCATATCCATTAATGAGCAAGTTGATCTACCTGGATCCTGCTGTTTCCCCAGTCAGCCACGATGATGTTTCCATTTGAATCCACTGCGACACCTGTTGGAGCATTGAACTGCCCATTTCCTTCTCCATTTGAGCCGAACTTCAGCATGAACTCTCCTTCCTGATTAAACACCTGCATGAAAGGTTTTTAAATTATCTGATTTTAAATCAAAATACTTGAACCAACATTATGGATTAAACAATATCTATTTGAGCAGGTTATTTATAATAAGACCTATGATTTAATCCATTCTAATAAAAGAAAAAAAAATCTACAAGCTAGACTGCATATCACTGTGGTTCCCCAAATTACTGTATAAATCTGATTTATCATTTGTTAGATCACCACTTTTTTTTGGCTTATATCTGGTTATAAAATCCTTATGTGAAAAATACTTTTATTACAAATTATAAAATACTATACAAGTTAGTATGAGTAAGGAGAGCTATAACTTTCAATTATGTTATTCTTCCCACCTTTAAAAAATTGCTGAATTTCAAGAATGGGCATTGTATTTATATTTCTAACAGGATAGATGACCATTAAAAGTTGAATCAGAGAGTAGGAGTTTTTTTGTTACGCTCAGAATTTATTATCAGATTCTCAGATACTCAGAATTTATCATTTTACTACATCAATATAACTAGAAAGAGTAGGCTAGACTTCATACTTACAACAGGAGAAATTCATTGCATGTATGTATGCACATGTGTGGTAGCAGCAGGTGAGAAATAAAAGGGCTTTTTTATTTACCCTCAGATTATATTTTAGTTCAAGAGTTTATATGATCCTAAGGCTTTGATGAATAGAAACTATTCTGCCATTGAATAGTTTCTCTCTTCTAGAGAGAAGGGAAGTTAGGGGGCTAAACAGAACTCTTAAGCAAAAAAAAAAAAGAAAAGAAAAAAAAGTAGTGGAGTGCTGTGGTTAATTAAATATTTCTACTAATAGAGTGCTACTAAATATGTATCAAATACAGATCACTGATTTTGAAAAAAGTAAATTTTAATGTTTAATGATAACACTATAGTAAACATAATTGTATCTTGATGATTCAGACACCTAATGGTTTAGAAATATCTCCAGGACACTATTTTTAACTTCCATTGTCATGATGCTTAGATGCACAAATATTCATCAACAAATCAGAAAGTATTATGTACAAGGCACTTTGAGAGTGAGGTTTTCTCAAATGTAGAACTGAAAGAATTCACTATATTGGAGCATAGATCTTAATTTGGAGATGATCTCAAGACCTTTTAGAGTTACCTGTTGTCATCTCTGACCACAAAAGACCAAAACAACCATTTTTAGGTAAGTGCATTGGGAAATGAGGATACTTCCACCTCTACAGGCTAAACTCACATTATGATAAAAAAGAAAAAGAGTCAGGCTACTTCCTCAATTAATTACATACTTGCCAAGAAAGCAAGCCACCTCTGTGGTTCTTCAGAAAGGACCAAGGCAAGAACAACCAGCTTTTACTTGACTCTTTTTGTCTCCTTTTACATAAAACATTCTAAAGACCAATGGGAACATGTTTATGTTGTACATAATTTATTATTCTGTTTTTTCCCTTGTTAAGTCCTACAAATAATCTTTTTTTTTTTTTTTTTGAGATAGAGTCTCTCTCATTTTGTTGCCCAGGCTGGAGTGCAGTGGCACAATCTTGGCTCACCAAAACCTCCACCTCCCGAGTTCAAGTGATTCTCCTGCCTCAACCTCCTTAGTAACTGGGATTACAGGCAGCTGTGACCAGACCCGGCTAATTTTTGTATTTTCAGTAGAGATAGGATTTTGCCCTGTTGGCCAGGCTGGTCTTGAACTCGTGATCCCAGGTGATTTGTCTGCCTTGTCATCCCAAAGTGCTGGGATTACAGGTGTGAGCTACTGTGCTCAGCCTTGTTTATCTTTCTGAGTCAATATGTTTTCCTGGGGACAATCCAAATGACTGAAGTGGTTTTGCTTCATTTTGGGATAATGAAGGGTACCAAATCTAGTCGTACTTGTTTTGTGATGAAAAGAAAATATATTCTGCAGACAGCTAAAGAGCGATGTAGACCCCTTGTTAGCACTGACCTATAGATATGTTTTTTACACTTATTAACAGAGAAGTGACCTGAATTCAGAACTATTGCCAACTGCCCAGCGTTACATGGGAAACAAAAACCCAAGTATTCCATAAAACTTATTTGGCAATAGCTGTCAAAAAGAAGAGAAACAACAAAAAGCTATTTTTTTTTAAACAAAACAATTTAGTTTAAATAATAGCTAAAATAATCTACCTCTATCATACTGAAAACTTGAAGAGTTTTCAGAATCTTAAGAATTATAAATGTTTCATATTATTTTCTATTTTTCCCATCTAAAATGCCATTTAATTACTTAAAAATTATTCACATGAAAACAATTTGTTTTTTTTGAGATGGAGTCTCCCTCTGTCACCCAGACTGGAGTGCAGTGGTGTGATCTCGGCTTACTGCAACCTCTACCTCCCTGGTTCAAGCAATTCCCCTGCCTCAGCCTCCAGGTAGCTGGGATTACAGGCACATGCCACCATGCCAGGCTAATTTTTTTTGTATTTTTAGTAGAGACGGGGTTTCACCATGTTGGCCAGATTGGTCTCAAACTCCTGACCTCAGGCAATCCGCACCCCAAGATTCTGGGATTACAGGCATGAGCCACCGTGCCAGGCTGAAAACAAATTAAGAGGCAGAAATATAAGCTTAAATCGTTTCCTTTTTTGTTTGTTGGTTTTTTACAGCTTTCTTTTTACAATAAATATTTAAAGCAGGTTTTTAAAAAAAAATCACCTTGATGATAATCCTTTCCTGATTTCAAAATTCTGCTCATATCAAATACCACCTCTGATTGGAAGTCTCCTCTCATAGTCTTAATTAAGGAAACCTTCTCTTTTCTTCTGGAAACTTAGGAAACTTTACATGTACCTATTTTATGAAATTATTTAGTGCTATCTGCCTTGTATTTTGGTTACTAAAATATGTTTTAATTCTTTCTACAGCGTCAGCCAGGACTGGTAAATAGGAGCCATCCCACATCCCAATGCCAGTTGATTATTAGAGGTTGCCTGGAGCACTGGACAGGAAAGGCTCTGAGAACACAGTTGCACTTAGTAGAAAAGAGCAACTTGATTAATTATGACTTTTCAGCTGGGAGTGGGCAGAACCTATGCAAGCATTTGCTGGCCTTTGTACTGTTAGGACCTCATATGGGTTTTCTTCTTACTGAATGTCCTGAAGTTATAGGAATGATTCCTCTACAAAGTGAGTGAGTAGGAAGTATGAGAACAACCTGTTATCCTTTGACAATTATGCTCATTCTCCAGGACTGTTATAATTCCCTGGGAGGACAGTCCCCAGCCTGGTTCCTGCTGCCTCTTTACTCTCTACTTCCATCCTTCTCTGGCCATCATCTTTTTCCACTATCCTATTCCTTTTACCAAGACACTTCCCATTGACAGTCAGCAGAAAATGCAGAGTATTTGCATTTGAGTGTAGGGGTGACCTATGCTGCTGTGCGAGCATCTCTGGAAAGACAATATGGCAGGAAGCAGTTTCAGAAAAAAAGCAAAGGTGGCCACCCTGTTCCCTTATCCTGACCCCATTCCCGCAGCCCACTGTGCTCTACTGTTTGCACAGGGACTTGGTACCCACGAAAAAGGTCCAAGCCCTCTCCATTTACTCAGGTTAGAGACTTTCCAGGGTGCGGAAAAGACATCACAGAGAGTACCTTTGGGTCTTAAAAATCCTACCCCCTTATCTAGCTATTCCAGTTATCAGCACTGATAAGTCATTATTAATTTTGGTTGCTCAATTCTTGTCTCTAAGTGCAAACTTTAGTCACTGGCATTCCATCCTATGCTGTTGCCTTACTATTTTTCCTTTAAAATGACCCACCTTTTAAAATTTAAATGAATGTATTTAAAAGAAAAACTTTATTATCAGGTTTCTAAGTGCAAAACAGCATCACTTGATGTAAATCAAAGGCAACCCTAAAATAAACACATAACTTAAAATAAAAATATCCACCAGTGCACTGGCTATGACCCTTGTGCATACCTTCAGTAGAGCATGCATCACACCTTGAGAAGCTTGATCTAGGATATTACTAAGTATTTTCTCATCCTTTCAGTAAGTGAGTAATTTGTTTTGAACCATTTATTATTTCTTGATTTTCTTGTAATAAAGTTCAAATCTCTCTCCCATGATATCTAGTAAGAAAAATTTACTATAGAAGTCACTGTTTTCTAAAGAAGACCAAATGTGTGAAAGCATTCTAAGAAGTATAAAATATACTGTATGAATGTATGCTAGGGTTATCCCCTTCCCCATGCCGTCTGTTGTTGTAACAGAATTGAATATCTAACTTTTTTTAACAAAAAGATGTGGAAAATTGAAAAGTGATTTCAATTTATGGACTAGCCACAAAATATTAAGCTTCAGAAAGTTCTGCCTCTTTAAGTTCAAAGAATTGCTTTTCAAAATTTAATTTTCAAGTCCTCTTCATTTGCACCAGTTTCAAATTAAGCAACTTATTGCCACCACATTTTGTTCAATTTCCCAACTTTCCAAGGTCTGTAAGTCCAAATTAAAACTAGCGTCTTTGAGAAGTAAAGTCTACTCCTCTGGTTAACTCCCTTTGGTGCCATATGTAAGTATTGCATTATTTTCTTGCAGACCAATTTCTCCATAAAGCAGTTAAAAGTTAACAACAACTCATGTGCTTATAGTACCTTGACAGAATGATTATGGAAATCTGTAATAATAATCTCATTATTGCTATTTACAGCTGCAAAATGGGGACCTGCAATAAAGATGGAAAAAAAACGTGATGACTCAATAAAAGTGGTTACAATACAGCAGTTACTGTACAAACAAACGTAACATATTAACTTAGTTATTTCAAACAATCATAGACTCAGTCTTCAAAAGATCATCCAGCCAGACCTCCAGCTCCAGATCACAGGGATCCTATATTATTCTCTACTTGTACAGTCTATTCTGACTCCTTCCCAATCAGGCTGGGAGTTCTAGCAGTCCTAATGATGTGGGAGGAGCAGTAAGCATCAGAATTCATTCTCTGTACCACCATCTGAAAGTCACATCTGCCAGCTTCCCTGAATATCTGTTAGTCATTTTAGTGCCTTCAGCACTAGTGCCTTCCCACCAAGGAAAGATGTGGCAACTCAGCATTGGAAAAGAGACTCCAATATGTAATTTAAAAAAATAGATTAGCTGGGCATGGTGGCACATGCCTGTAGTCCCAGCTACTTGGGGCTGAGGCAGGAGGATCACTTGAACCCGGGAGTTCAAGGCTGCAGTGAGCAGAAATCATGCCACTGCATTCCAGCCTGGGTGACAGAGAGAGACCCTGTCTCAAAAAATAAACAAACAAATAAAAAAAATTAAGCGGAAAACCCACAATATAATTTTGGGTGACATTCAGAACCTTGGCAGAACTGGAGACAAAGCACAAACAAATATTATGCAAATTAATACTTAGTGCCAAAAGCATCCTTTCAAAAAGAAAACTAATAAGCTGTTTTCAGCCTCTTCCTGCAGATGCAAAAACCTAAGTAAGCTTATGATTGCAAAGTGCTACACCAAAAAGAGACATAAAACAGACTGCCCTCCTCATACCTAGCAAATATTCTATGCTCCTCTTCCAATAACCTAGAAAGGTGAAAACCATTCTTATTCAGTGGCTTTTTAAACAAAGCTACAGCTAGGCTGAAACAGTAGTTACTTCTTTGTTTTTCAAATATTTTTATTTTAAAATTTATACTTTATTTAATATGAATATTTTAAAACTAGACTTCTGAGTTGTGAACTGCCACCAATAAAAACCACACATGGACTGTAGCTCAACTTACTGCCGGGTGGGTGGGGATGACTGAGAAGCAACGACCCATGCTTTTGCTTAGATTTTATCCCCAGCATCTTTCCCAAAGCCAGCGAACACGCTAGGGATGCGGTGTCTTCCACATGCTCCAACATCATGCAAATGTGAGCAGAAGAAGCATAAAAAAGGGGGTTTACATATTACCATCGAGTGTACCTGCAAACTGCCTGTCCCCATTTCCTCGGCTACCAAACCTGGTGACTATTTTCCCGTTTGGCTGGAAGATAAACACGCAGCACGCCTTGTTGTCCACCACAATAATATGCCCATTGCGGTCCACAGAAACTCCCTTGGGTCCCATCAGCTTTCCGGATCCAATTTTTGTCTGTTGGAAATAAGTACAGAAATCCAGTATAGAGTCAAAGTTTAAACCGCTACAGAACAGGAAGATAAACACGGTTTTGGACAACATTTACCTGAATGTTCAAACGGGTACACAGCTACTCATACATCACAATGAACTTCTGTCTTGGAAATCTGGCTTTGTCACATCCATTATCTGCTACTATATAAAATCCTTGTTCTTAAAAGAGATCACCACCAAAAATAGTCTAGGATCCCCTAGACTGGGGACACAGTTCCCTGCTGAAGAGGCAGTGTGGTCTGGTGAAAGATGACTGGATTATGACTTGGAAGACTGACCTGCGTCCACTGCTTGCTTTAAACATACCTGGGATAGCACCGATGGGTTTCATTTCCTTAAACTTCATATTCCTAATACATTTAAAAATGTCCCAAAAATGACAACTCAACAACTCCCAGTGGCATTTTTGGAAGATATATTAAGTAGAATAAGGTAGGTAAGAGTTTATTGTAGAATGTAGCACACAGTGAGCAGTCACTGAAGGGAAGCCATCACTATCATTATAATTGATCATAATTAATATCAAAATTGCCAAGCATCCAGCATTGAACTTTAGAGAATTAAGTTCTTCTTGGGTGGGAGTCACATCTGTTTTATCCACCATTGTGTACTCAAAGGCAACATACTTCTTGGTGCATAATAAATATTCAATATTTGTTGAAAACATTAATTTTAAAAGTCTAGCATTATTATAGGGCAATCATGATGATTAAATGGTTCCGTTTTTTATCATATTTTAAAATAGGGGAAAGGCACTTGATTTCTATCAATCATATACCATAAGTATTTTAAATTTTATTCCTGTTCCTGAGTAGACTGTGGTGTGTATTCAAATGTCTGTTTGCCATGAGTAAAGGTACAGGTCCTGTACCTTTACTTTTCTTTCTATAGCTTCATTTTCTAGACTGCATACAAAAAGTGCTTCACTCATTTATTTCCTAATTCCAGAAACACTACCCAAGCACCTACTATGTGCCTGACACTGTATTCTAGGCACATGGTAAACAAACACAAATAAGACATAGCTCCTGCCCTCATTATGTCTCAGTCACATTGCAGGGACAAACATGTCTACTGGATCCCTTTAAAGAGCCTGATATTGAGTCTTCATTTTAGAATACTTCGGAGAATTCAAATAGGCCATCTCAGAAAGCATATGAAGTGATAACTTGATGGCGCCACAGTAAACAAGGAAGGAGAAGGAGCACCCCAGGTGAGGGAACAGCAGGAAAGAATGTATGTTAAGTCAGGGAAACTATAAGAACCACAGTTCTCCCTGGCACCCAGGCTTGAAGTGTCAGAGGGAAACAAGCAGATCTATGTGTTTTTATGAAAGAACTCTTGGCTAGGAGTGGTGGCTCATGCCTGTAATCCCGCTTTGGGAGGCTGAGGCAGGCGGATCACTTGAAGTCAGGAGTTTGAGACCGGTCTGGCCAACATGGTGAAACCCTGTCTCTACTAAAAATACAAAAATTAGTTGGGTGTGGTGGCGCATGCCTGTAATCCCAGCTACTCGGGAGACTGAGGCAGGAGAATCACTTGAACCTGGGAGATGAAGGTTGCACTGAGTTGAGGTTGTGCCACTGTACTCAAGCCTGTGTGACAGAGTGAGACTCTGTCTCAAATAACAAAAACCAAAAAGAACTCTCGGACATATTATTGAACAAATTAAGGTAGGGAACAGTGAGTGTAGTGTGTATATGTACACAGACTTCTGGAAGGAAAAGCGAGAAATTAGCATCTATATCTCAGAAAACCCAAAAAGTTATATTCTCATAGGTCATGCTTTAGCATGCTGTCTGACAGAAATATAATGTGAACCACATATGTATTTTTAAATTTTCTAGGAGCAGGATGGGACCTTTCTATGATGGGGACTTTAGACTTTACATGCTCCTTTTATTCTTTTAAATATAGAAATGACTGAGATTCAGATTTCATCTCTTTAGAGCAAAAGAACACAATTACTCAGGAAAGAAACAGTGGTTTTCTTGGCAAGAGAAACTGTTGTGTAAATTTGATTCTGATTCTCCAATCTAGCCCGAAGATCAAAGAAGCTGTAACATAATGGTGGGTAAAGAAATGGCATTTATTCTTTCATATCTAAATGAAGGGTTAGTCAGCAGAGATCAAAAGGGAGAGATGGCACTTTGATGATTAAAACAAGAATATCATT
This sequence comes from Plecturocebus donacophilus, assembly GCA_004027715.1. Classification (NCBI taxonomy): domain Eukaryota; kingdom Metazoa; phylum Chordata; class Mammalia; order Primates; family Pitheciidae; genus Plecturocebus; species Plecturocebus donacophilus. Next base: position 100,968 of record PVKP010002114.1, on the reverse strand, counting down.
ACTACTTAACATTATGAACACTTGTTGTTACTTAGATGACTCAACCAAATAATATCAAATGGATAATTATCTAGAATAAAAAGAGAAAAAAAATAATTACTTCCATTCTATCACGTAGAGATAACTAGGGCAGATCTAAAAGAATAACTTAAACATTGAACCAAAATTTCTTTCTACTTCCCTTCATTACTCCTAGTGTAGCTGTACTGGATTCAACCAAATGAAAGATAACAATCTCTGCATTTCCCTGATTGTGTCAACCCCCTCTTAGAGAGAATAGTAAGAAAAAAAAAGTTTTTGAGACAGAGTTTTGCTCTTGTTGCCCAGGCTGGAGTGCAAATGGCACGATCTCAGCTCACTACAACATCCGCCTCTCAGTTCAAGCAATTCTCCTGCCTCAGCCTCCTGAGTAGCTGGGATTACAGGTACCTGCCACCATGCCCAGCTAATTTTTTGTATTTTTAGTAGAGATGGGGTTTCACCACGTTGGCCAGGTTGGTCTTGAACTCCTGACCTCAGGTGATCCGCCCACCTTGGCCTCCTAAAGTGCTGAAGTGCTGAAATTACAGGTGTGAGCCATTGTGCCTGGCCCCAGCAAAAATATTTTAACTCTTCCTTTGAATGATTTAATCAGGGCATTTAACTCAACAAATAAGTCCTTAAACTGAAGAGGAAAGAGAGGAGATATTTTAGAGTAAGGTGGCCAGAGGCATCTGTATTTGTTTGGATAGAAAAGGTTCCTAGATGAGCTGGAAGATAGGAGGCAGTGGGGAAGATAGAATAAATTTAGAGGAGGCAGAGAGAAATAAAAATTAGGGCTAATAAATTGGTGGATAAAAGAAAGAAAAGCATGTAAGATGTTACGTCTCTGGAACTACCAGGAATAAATACAAAGAGTCTACACTGGTGTTAAATGTATATCTTTCTCAGCACGTATTTAATTTTACTGAGTCCCACCAGAGAAGAAAATAAGTATCTCTGTCTATACCTGTGGATATTCCACTTGGATGAACTCCTGTGAGAGTCTTAAGGTGTTTTCATGTGCTATCCTTTCACCCTTATGGTTTTGATCAACATCTACCATAGAAGAGGGTATTGCCGAAACTACACCACCTCCACTCTCCCAATCCTCTAGGGGGCATGAGTGTTCTTTAGAGTTTATTCCCATTATTACTTTTAATATTCCAACTCTAAGAACCCAGTTCTTCTAAGAGTGTCTAAGACAGACTATTGAACCATTGAGAACCATCTTAGACTAAGATAGTCTAAGATAGACTATTGAACCATTGAGCAAAAAATGCTTAATTCAGAGAGGCCTTCTTTCTTAGACATAAAACTCCTGTCTCCATAGGTGAAACCTATTTTAGTATTAGCTTCTGAATTTACAAAGACAGATCATGGTTTTGCTAGGGTATAAGACAAATGGGTTGCCTCCAAACTGAACGAATATTTTCAAGACATCCAAGATATGAATATTCACATTAAACTTGTCATATTTGGGTATGTCTTACCACATATAAATTATTAACATGCAAAAGAAGGGGAAGAAGTTAGAGCTATAGAAAGGCGAGAGATTTTTCTGTATATGTGGTCACCATACAGTGCCACTAAATTTCCAGTGGAACAAAAAATTCAAGGGTGATTGAAGAATTGCATGCAATACTGTGGAATAAGAAAATGACAGCTTTTCAGTTTCCAAAATTGACATGATGCTGCCTCACACAAAACAGGCTCAAATCTGAGAGTTTCACAATTATGTAACTCATGTCATAAAGACAATGAGGAGACTACAGCAATCTGAAGACTTTAAAAAGGAAAACAGAAATTCTTCCAATAAGAAACCAATGAGTACACTTTGAGTAATCTTTAGGATTCCAGAATGGATTATGAAAAGCAGTATCTCCAAACTCCTAGACAAGGAAGTTATGACAACCAGGCACCTGCATGAGGTCATGAAGCCCAAATTGTAGCTGACCAAATAAGACTTCATTTTTTCGACAGGGTTACTAGAGGCATAGAAAAGGACATTTATTTCTTAGATCACTATTTTGTAAGTGGCACATAAAATTTCATTAAATCTTTGCTCAAATTCTATGAGATAGGTCTTTTTTTTTTCTTCCTTTTTTTCCTTTTCTTTTTTTTTGAGACGGAGTTTCACTCTTGTTGCCCAGGCTAGAGTGCAATGGTGCAATCTCGGCTCACTGCAATTTGCTCAAATTCTATGAGATAGGTCTTTTTTTTTTTTCCTTTTCGTTTTTTTTGAGACGGATTTTCACTCTTGTTGCCCAGGCTAGAGTGCTATGGTGCGATCTCAGCTCACCGCAACCTCTGCCTCCTGGGTTCAAGCAATTCTCCTGCCTCGGCCTCCTGGGTAGCAGGGATTACAGGCATGTGCTACCATGCCCAGCTAATTTTGTATTTTTAGTAGAGACGGGGTTTCTCCATGCTGGTCAGGCTGGTCTCAACCTCCTGACCTCAGGTGATCTGTCCACCTCGGCTTCTCAGCCATCAGGCAGGCTGATACGATTCTTTGATGATACCTTATAAGAAAGATTTCTGTTATCACCAGAGGGCTCTCTACTCTTTGGTGATTAGGTGATGACATTAGGTCAAATTTTTATTTGCAACAAACTGATGCTGGGAATGACAGCAGATATGTCAAATAATGGCATCTCTCAAAGTGTAGTCCATTTGCATTTTCTCTGGAAATTCAGCCTCCATTTTTTTTTCTTCCAAACCCCTTATTATATATTTTAACACTGTGCTTTCAGATTGTATCAGTGTATGATGCATTAGAGACTGACATAAATTGCTTTCTGTCATTTCTTGTGTATTAGTCTTTTTTCCAAATTGAGCCTATACATTTTTAAAAGGTAGAAACTATTTCTTACAATTCTGTTTCTCCCATATCACCTGCCACAGGCCTGAGAAAATAAAAGGTACTTCCCAAGTGACAACCTGTAGGCTAATTTGAGAAATATAAACCGCCTCTTAATAACTCTTTTCAAGAGCTTGTTGTTTCTCACTGAATTGAGGTAACAGGACCAGTTTCCCTCTAAATCTGTTTTGAAAGAAAAAAAGTGACTGAGCAACCCAATTGCTTTATAAAACAAAGTAACATTTAGGATATATACGAATAGACTTATGAAATTATCACTGTTACTCTCACTTCGAAAACTTAGATGTCCAGATGTCTTTGTGTGTAAAGAACTGCTGAATGTTGCACTGCATCTCAAAAGAGATACACAATTTCATCTTGTATTTCCTATTCCTTTTCTCCATTGTTTAGTGACTAGTAGTTAATCTTACCTTAAATTTCCCATCGGAGGAGAAAATGCTGACCCATTTATTATCATAATCGGCAATGATTATGTCCCCACTGGGATGCACAGCCACTCCTGTGGGCCGCTGCAGCTGACCGGGAGAGCGTCCCCGTATGCCAAAACGACTTTTGAACTGGCCGTCATTGGAAAATATCTGTAAAACAAATACAAATTACATTCATTGGAATGTGAACTAGTGCAGGCATTGCTGAGGAAGACATAGGCAAAAACATCTGCCATACATACAGACCAGGACACGCAAACTCTATTTGAAGAAAAGTTTACATACACATAAGTTTTTTTCCTTACACCATGTATCTTAAGTCTAAAGTAGGAAAATATGTAACTGTATCTATTGTTATCAATATAAGTAAAGGTATATAATTAGGGGCTATACCTGCACACATTGGTTGTTACTGTCTGCAATTAATATCTTTCCACTTGTAGATGCAGCTACTCCCTGAAGGTTTGTAAACTCTCCTTTATTTCTTCCTTTGGTACCTAAAATAAATGATAAAACAAAAAAAAATTAAGCACTAAAGGGTTAGATTTCTCCGTTTCAGCAAGATAATAATTCAGATTTCCAAAGGTACCTGAGAATGCATTGTTTTTAAACATACTTTTAAAAAAGGGCACCCTCCCTCCCTAGTGATTTAATCCACATCTAGTAAACCTCTCTTCCTGACCAATAGTCTCTGCAAAATCACTTTTTTAAAGCAAATGCCAATATTCTTATTAATTTGTAGCTGCATATTAACACATTTAAAATATTCTTAGATGCCACAAAGACATAATAATAAAAACTAACACGGCCTGCCTTTATCTGACATGGCTTTTGCACTTTACCCTATGGCACTGCTATCTGCCAGGTCTGTGCTGCTTTGAACATGGGAATAAACGTTCTCAGCTCTGATTACTCTGCCTCTGTCTTCTGTCTTTGTGGACCTGGTTTGCATTTGGGGTGTGGGGCATTTGGGATGGTTTAAACTCAGTTTGAGTTCTGCCCTTTCTGGGTTTTAGTGTGAGAGGGGTCCCTGGCAAGGGGCCCTGCCCCAAGGAGATGCAACAGGAGAGGGGCCTCATTTTACAGTTTTGCCAAAATTCCACCCTCTCACTCAGCAGCTCTTGGAAGAAATGTGGAGGCTTGACTCTCAGTACACTTAACAAACTGAAGGCCACAGATGTTATAAAAATAGCAAGCTGATTTTCATATTATGGATTTGCTTATACATTATTTTCAAAGATTCAATATCTCATAGGCTGGATATTCTTCCTGAAATTATAAAAAGATATTCTTACAGGATGCTTTGTAGACTGAATAAATAAGAAAGGCAAAAGGAAATTCATTAATCCAAGAAAATATTTCCACCCATGCCAGATTCTTTTTTTGTTGTGTTTTGTTTTGTTTTGTTTTGTTTTGTTTTGTTTGAGACAGGGTCTTGTGATATTGCCCAGGCTGGTCTCAAACTTCTGTGTCTAAGCAATTCTCCTGTATCAGCCTCTTGGATAGTTGGAACTATAGGTACACACCACAATAACCACCACACCGGGCCATACTAGACTCTCAAAGAGATGAGGCAGAGAGAAAAATAGCAAATCATCTACAGGTTAACAGATATGTGGTTTTGTTTCAAAAGAAGTTTTTATAATTTATTTCAATAGGATGATGTAAATATGAATGAAAACAATACATTTTTGCTTAAAAATGACCAGGAAGAAAGTTAAATTTTTCATAGAGAGAGAGAAAACCATTCTTCAGGTTTATAATTTCATTTATATTCAAAAGAGCAATTTGGGCCAGGTGTGGTAGCTCACCCCTGTAATCCCAGTACTTTGGGAGGCCGAGGTGAACAGATCACCTGAGGTCAGGAGTTCGAGACCAGCCTGGTCAACATGGTGAAACCCCATTTCTACTAAAAATATAAAAATTAGCTGGGTGTGGTGGTATGTGCCTGTAATCCCAGCTACTTGGGAGGCTCAGGCGGGAGAATCTCTTGAACCCAGGAGGCGGAGGTTGCAGTAAGCCGAGATCATGCCACTGCACTCTAGCCTCAGTGACAGAGTCAGACTCTGTCTCAAAAAAAAAAAAGCCATATGCTATTTTGGTTTTTGACATCAATGCAGTGCCTTAGGAAAGCGTAGACAAGGATGAGCTGGTAATGGCTACTGTCAAACACATGCTTAAGCACTGTTTGGGAATAGACTCTTCTGAAACAGATTTTTGGGTTTAGGAATTGAAATTGGTGATGGATTAAACTTAGAATAAAATCAACAACAAAATTACTGGGCAGAATCATCATAGACTAGCTGGTTCTCACCAGACCCACATGGTGGTCAGTTCACTGATTCATGGACCCTATCAAGTTTACTCACTAACTCTGCATCTCATCTACTCCCAATTAACATGGAAGAAAAATGTGCAATCCAGATACTGTCATATTTTATTCCAAATGTATCAGAAGAAAGGATCTTTGATACTTGATCCACATAGAATCCTGATAATACGCATGAATATGGATCAGTGAACACTCTTGAAATAGTGAGTTGTTTCTGGTAGTGGGGAGCAGGAAAGGGATGGGTGGCCCTCGAAGGAGGTATGTGCCAACATGGTTTGAAGTAAAGGAGAGCTGGAGTCTGCTGCCCATGTGTAAATTAAATCACAAGGCTGGAGGAACATCTGTTTGTGTAATGCTGCTTGTGTATTTTTGAAAGAAGCTAGATGAAACAGGCACTGCCATTTTTATTTTATATTTGTTTTAAAACAAGTATTATTTTTGTTTTTTCCCCCATATCTGAATAACAGCTAGGTAACAGGTACAGCAAAACAGATGGGCTAGAAACAGAAACAATTCTAAAACGCTCAGCTTAGAAATAATTTTTAAAGGTGGTGTGGACAAGCCAGGGTCTCTTAAGAATAAAAATCTGATTTATCAAAAACATTTGACAGGCCAGGCATAGTAGCTCGCGCCTGTAATCACAGTTTGGGAGGCTGAGGCAGCAGGATTGCTTAAGGCCAAGAGTTTGAGACAGCATGGTCAACATAGTGAGACCCCATGTCTTAAAAAAAAAAAAAAATTGATGAACAAAAGCATAGAATTAAACAAGATGAGGAAATGAGGACCAATTAAAGAAATATAATAAAAAGCAAGAGATTGGACCCTAAACCAAAGAAGAAGTGACTCTGTATAAAACCCAGGCTGTTCTAAATTCTTGCTTATGTAAAATGAAAGTGTACCCAGGGCTTAAAGGGCATACAGGTAGGGGAAAGAAATACTGAAAATAAAGAGAGAGGGGTCTAAGAAGCACCTGAACAAAGTAGATGAATACTGATTTACTGGCCTTCTGGTCCAGATAGGGACAAAAACTGTCTGCCGCTCTCCTTCATTTAACCTTTTGTCTATCCTGCTAAGAACAGGACTATTTTATTCAGAAGACCCTGCAGGCAGTAGCAGCTGATAAAAGGAAAGAGAAAAATAGAGAAGATAGTGCTTTAGTACTACTCAAGGAGGGGTCTTAGTCAAAAAGAGTCCATTTTCCTTTTGAAAACATGGACCTGATGTTGGAGGAGGGAAAACATGGGCAAAAAATACTAACACTTTTTGTTCTTTACAGAAATAAACACGCGTTTTTCCACTGTGAGTAGAAATGGGCAATAGCTGTATTTTGGGGTATGATGTTAAAACTTGGGAAGATATTTAGTTGGACTCCATAGTAATAAACCATTCAGATCAAGGAGGAGGAAGATTCTATGCTTAGCTTGAAATGAATGTGAGATGTTCCATACCTGCTAATACTAGGTCATGAGACCAATGGACTGTGTTGCAAAAGACCACACTGCTGGAAAGAGGTTCTGTGACCTTTGCTGAACTCACGGGCAATGTGTTGGCCCAGCTCTTATTCTTGGTTTGAAGTTAAGGAAAGCTCCAGTCTGTTGCCCACATGTAAATTAAACCACAAGGTCGGAGGAACTTCTGTTTGTCTAACATTGCTTACATATTTTTTAAAGAAGCTAGACGAAACAGGCACTCCATTTTTACTTTATAATATTTGTTTTAAAAAAATATTTTCTTTAAGCTCCATGGCTCGGTTTCTGAATGGCTGGTTGGCATTACTGGCAACATCTCCTGATTCTTGTGGACATCTTTTGTCTTGTTGGAGATTACTGATTATTATTAATTTTTAAACTCTATCTGAAAGCACAGCAGAATTACAGTGTTACTCCTGAAGGTTAAAGGACACCACTAGCATATACTTGGAGGACAACTGATGCCGACTATTTTTACCAACAGTTAAACTAGAAATATCTTGATAGTGATATAGCACTACAGCATGTTGTCATGGTGCTGAAATGTTCAAGTGTTTGTAAAGTGTCTAAGACAAAAGTAAATTGAAATTCCAGAAGTTAGAAATAATTTGGGATCATGCTGTACTCTTCAAGATTTTCAGTAAATTCTATTTCATTTGTACAAAGTCTCTTCTCTCTCTCTATTCTAAATATATAATAAAACTAGTTCTTTCATAACAAATACAAATACAAATATAAAACATATACAATACTTATAACAAATATAATAATACTTTCATAACAAATATAAATACAAAACACATATAATACTTATAAAATCTTTCCCCATATCTGAATAACAGCTAAAGTAAAAGATTTCATTTGATGGTTACATATTAGCTAGTAAAATGAGTAACAAGAATTTTTAAAGTAATTATTATCAATTTGACAATTATTCCATACTTCCATAATTAAACTATTTTTGTTTCCAGATGCAAGTCTAGCCTAAGAAGCACAAAATGAATTTTTAATTCAACAGCTTCTTACCTATATTCTTCCTGGTCACTTCCACCTCCCTCTCCAGGAAGATTACAGAAGGTGAACCCTTAGACTGAAATAGGGTATCAATAAATGCAGATTTCCTCTCACCACCCACTCCAACTTAATATGAAATTAATGCTAACTGGCCACAGTGGCTCACACCTGTAATCTCAGAACTTTGGGAGGCCAACTCCAGTGGATCACCTGAGGTCAGAAGTTTGAAACCAGCCTGGCCAGCATGATGAAACCCTGTCTCTACTAAAAATACAAAAAATTAGCTGAGTATGGTGGTGCACGCCTATAATCCCAGCTACTCAGGAGGCCAGGGCAGGAGAACTGCTTGAACCCAGGAGGCAGTGATTGCAGTGAACTGAGATCATGCCACTGCACTCTAGCCTGCAAGACTCCGTCTCAACAAGAGCAACAAAAAGAAAGTTAACGCTAAATAAATCTAGATGTTTTGAATGGAATCATGCAACAAGATGAAACTAAGCCAAGTATAGAGTCTAACACAGGATCTTCAATCAAGTAGGTGCTTAACAAATGTTTGCTGGATGAAGAAGTGCATAAATGAGTTATTAATGATGAGCAAATTACAACCCCCATTACATCACTGGAAAACAGGATGTTCAATAATATTTATAACACTTTCATGTAAATTCTCTCATGTACAATCCCATGAGATAGCAAGACAAACATTATCATCCCTATAGATTAGAAAGTTGAAGCTAAACATATCAAAAAGATAGTCAGAGACAGAGGAAAGAATAAAACCAGGTTCTCCTGAACCTTTACATGATACTTTTTTCCTAATACACATGTGGCTTATTCTGGGTTTCGGGGGTGAAGATAATTACATTTTGCACTCAAATGAATCATGTTTTCTCTTTAAAATTCTTTAGAAAGCCACATTCCTTATCACATGATACTTTAACTACTTAACTGTCTGTATCCTTCACTACGCTGTAAGCTGCTTGAGGGCAGAAGCAACATCTGTCCTATTCACCACTGCACCCTTAGAGACTGCCCAGCACTTAGTCAATATTGGTTGCATCTTTTTCCATTTGAAATACAATAAGAGTTCCCAAGGATGAGATTCTCAAGGATGGGGTGATGGTTCTGTAATGACCTAAGATGCCAACTTTGCATGACCTCCCTCCTCATATATGTTAGGGAGGAAAGGTGGGAGTTTGCAGAAGTAAGGCAGGGGAGAGGGGCATAAAATAATATATTTTCAACTCGGCATCTGGGGATGCTCTCAGCTTTCAGTGCCCAGCCCAGCTCCCTTCAAAATGTTTGCTGTTCACGAAATCCTGTGCAAGCTCAACTTGCAAGGTGATCACTCTACACCCCCCAAGTGCATATGGGTCAGTCAAAGCCTACACCAACTTTGATGCTAAGCGGGATGCTTTGAACATTGAAATGGCCATCAAGACCAAAGGTGTGGATGTGGTCACCGTTGTTAATATTTTGACCAACCGCAGCAATGCACAGAGACAGGATATTGCCTTTGCCTACCAGAGAAGGACCAAAAAGGAACTTGCATCAGCACTGAAATCAGCCATATCTGGCCACCTGGAGATAGTGATTTTGGGCCTATTGAAGACACCTGTTCAGTATGATGCTTCTGAGCTAAAAGCTTCCAAGACGAGGCTGGGAACAGACGAGGACTCTGTCATTGAGATCATTTGCTCAAGAACCAACCAGGAGCTGCAGGAAATTAACAGAGTCTACAAGGAAATGTACAAGACTGATCTGGAGAAGGACATTATTTTGGACACATCTGGTGATGTCCGCAAGCTGATGGTGCCCTGGCAAAGGTAGAAGAGCAGAGGATGGCTCTGTCATTGATTATGAACTGATTGACCAAGATGCCTGGGATCTCTATGACACTGGAGTGAAGAGGAAAGGAACTGATGTTCCCAAGTGGATCGGCATCATGACCGAGCAGAGCGTGTCCTACCTCCAGAAAGTACTTAATAGGTACAAGAGCTACAGCCCTTATGACCCATTGAAGAGCATCAAGAAAGAGGTTAAAGGATACCTGGAAAACGCTTTCCTGAACCTGGTCCAGTGCATTTGGAACAAGCCCCTGTATTTTGCTGAACGGCTATATCACTTTATGAAGGGCAAAGGGACTCAAGATAAGGTCCTGATCAGAATCATGGTCTCCTACAGTGACATGGACATGTTGAAAATTAGGTCTGAATTCAAGAGAAAGTATGGCAAGTCCCTATACTATTACACCCAGGAAGACACTAAGGGTGACTACTAGAAAGCGCTGCTGTACCTGTGTGGTGATGACTGAAGCCAAACATAGCATGAGCATCCAGAAATGGTGCTCCCCATACTTCCAGCTGACAGGTCTAGAAAACCAGTTTGCAACTAACAGTCCCTGTGGCTGTCCCACTGTCCCTGTGAGGATGATGTTGGCATTGCCCCCGACCTCATTTTAGTTGCCTAAGCATTGCCTGGCTTTCCTGTCTCATCTCTCCTGTAAGCCAGAGAAATGAACATTCCAAGGAGTTGGAAGTGAAGTCTATGATGTGAATTACTTTGCCTCCTCTGTACTATATCATAAACAGATGAATAAACTGAATGTGTACTTTAGAAACAAGTAAAAAATATATATTCTAAAGTATACTGAATGTGTACTTCAGAAACAAGTAAAAAATATATATACTTTACAGAGGCTATAAAGCCTCTGAATTCATGCTAAGCGATTTTACACATCCATTTTAAATTACTCTGTTCTCGAGTAAAATGAGTGTTTCATTCAACTTCTCATTGGCTCATTAAGGTATGATGTGTAATGAATTAAATAATTTGAGACTACTCGACTATAATTCTTTCACTCCCTCCCACATCTTCTGACTTCCCCTTTGTTCAATGAGTCTTTTTAGTATAATGGCTGACAAAAACCAGCTCATGGCTTCTAGTCAGCACTTTAACAGTCAAGGAAATAGAATCCTTGTGTTTTAAATCATCATCAACAGATGCTCTAAGCTATTTTTCTAAACTCAATCAGGATTGTTTTCTAATACAATATTAGAGTAATGCAATAACTCACTCACAGTGGGCGTACAATTACATTTTCAAGTGTGAGAAGCATCAAATATCTCAACTTTGGAAAATCACAGTAGTTAAAGGGCATTTTCAGTGAAGAGGAATCCTTGTGTAATTTAAAAGGCAGGGGCTTCACCTCTCTAAGCTTCCATGTCTTCAACAGTAAGGATAATTATATGTTATCCTAGTAATTTGGCTCTTGGCAAGGCAAGGGCTGGAAGCCTGGGAGGCCAGAGGACCTCTGATTTGTAGCATTTACCTTTTCTATAGTGTAAATGCTTTCATCAAGGCCAACTGCAAGCTACCAACATGAAGTCATTGAATAAGCCAGTATGGTCTGGCTCCAGCATATCAAATATGATACCGTAGGGTTATTAGGAATGCAAAGTATATTATATCTACTAAGAATTGTAGTAGCACAATGCCTGGTTCAGAGAATGCCTGTTCCTTTCTCCTGCTTCCCATTCCCCATTTAGTCCTTCCTGAACTACAACGCTATCTTTGACATTTCACTGAAGCTCATGATTTAAAGTAACTTCTCTATACTTTTTGCTTACAAATCGATGTCTCTAATCCTGACTTCTTTGCTGAGCTCCAAACCTATACTGCAAACTGCCTAATATACACTTCAACCTGGAAGATCAAAACTGAGACAAACCTGCTCTTCATCCTAGCTTCCTTATCTTGGTTAATAATGAGAATGACAATAGTAGTCAATATTTATTGAGTCCTTACCATGTGCTTGCACTGTTCTAAGCCTTTACATGCATTATTTTAACCCTCACCATATGAGGTATACATTAATATCATCCCCATTTTACAGATAAAGTAAGGCATAGAGACGTTAAATAATTTCCCTTAAGTCATATGGCTAATAAGAGCAGGCTGGGATTCAAACTGAGCAATTAGGCTTTTGATCTCTGCTATAGTTTGAATGGGTCCTCTCAAAAAGTTTCTGTATTAGAACCTTAATTCCCAATGTGGTAGTGTTGGGAGACAAGGCCTTTAAGGGGTTTATTGGGTTGTGAGGGCAGAGCCCTCATGAATAGATCAATACCATTTTGAAGGGGTGAGTTTTCACAAGAATGAGTTGTTTTAAAAGGGAGCTTAGCTTGCTCTTGTGGTCTCTTTTGCATTTGCTCACTTGTGCTTCAGCTTTTCCACCATACTATGATGCAGTAAAAAAGCCCTCGCCAGAAGTTGCCACCATGCCTTTAGACTTCACAGCCTCCAGAACCACGAGCCAAATAAAATTCTTTCCTTTATAAATTACCCAGTCTCAGGTATTCTGTTATAGCAACAGAAAATGGACCGAGACAAGCTCTTTGTCTACTATGTTTCTAACTTACATTAACTATCAGTTCTAGACTACAACTATCAATATGTTAACTAGTACCACCTACTTTGTCTCTCTAAAATGTACTGGACACTACTCAGTACCAGGCATTGTTCCAAGCTCTTTCATGTGTTAATTAATTTAATCCTCAAAACTAAGAAAACTTTGTAACTTTATAAAGGAAGCTGAGGCACTGAGAGGCTATGCAACTTAACAAAAATTACACAGATAGAAAAGTAGCAGTGTTGGGGCCATCTAGCTTCACAGTTCGCAGCTTTAACTATCTACTCTGTTGTATCATTTCCCTACAGCACTCAAGTCTAACAGCTGGGAGTTTAAATTGTTCACCAAATTTCTCTCCCTGCCTCCAAAGTATTTTGTAAACCTACTATTTTCTCTCTACTCCATCACATCACTCTTATTTTTTTTTTGAGACAGAGTCTCACTCTGTTACCCAGGCTGGAGTGTAGTGGCACAATCTCAGCTCACTGCAAACTCCGCCCCGCCAGGTTCAAGTGATTCTACTGCCTCAGCCTCCCAAATAGCCGGTATTACAGGCACCTGTCATCGTGCCCAGCTAATTTTTGTATTTTTCGTAGAGACAGGGTTTCACCACCTTGGTCAGGCTGGTCTTGAACTCCTGACCTCATAATCCACCCACCTTGGTCTCCCAAAGTGCTGGTATTACAGGTGTGAGCCACCGCCGGCCATCACATCACTCTTATTTCTGGCACGTATAATAGATCATGTGGACTATTGCAAAAGCTTCTTAATCATCTCCCTGCTTCCTGGGAAACATTTCCAATAGACCTCCTATAATGCCTCCAGATTCTCTGAAAAGTAAATATCTTAGTAAATCACTACACTACATTACACCATGCAAAGCCTTCTCACCACCTATGTAATAACTGGTTTCCAAACCTTAGTGTGCATAAGTGTCACTGGAGCTTGCAGAATGCCGATCCTCGGTCCATCTTGAGAGATTCTAATCCCGTAAGTACAGTTTGGAATTCAGAAGTTTTAAATTATACCAGGCACCTCAAGGCATTCTCGTGCATGTGGTTTATGGACCAAACTTTGAGGAGCACAGTTTCAGAGAAAAAAGTCCCAGCTCCTTTTCAAGGAAACAACCTTATCTCTGCTTATATCTCATTTCATTTGATGCTCCAAGATAATGGAGTCATTTACAGTTCTTCAAAATACTCAGTTTCTCACTTTCACACCTTTGTACCTGTTTTCCCTTTCTCTAAAACACTCTTTTCCTCCTTTCATCTGATAAATTCTTTCTCTTTCAAAGCCTACTTAAATTTAAATGTCATCTCTAGGGGCCATGCATGGGGTTCCTGCCTGTAATCCCAGCACTTTTAGGAGCCCAAGGCGGGCAGATCACTTGAGGCTAGGAGTTCAAGACCAGCCTGGCCAACATGGTGAAACCCCATCTCTACTGAAAATACAAAAATTAGCCAGCTGTGGTGGTGCGTGCCTCTAGCTCCAGCTACTTGGGAGGCTGAGGCAGGAGAATCATTTGAACCCAGGAGATGGAGATCGCAGTAAGTTGAGATGTCACTGCACTTTAGCCTGGGCAACAGAGCACGACCCTGTCTCAAAAAAAAAAGTCATCTCTAGGAACCTTCCTTAACTTCCTTCCACATGCCAGCCTCTTCCTGCTACCATCCTGACTTCTGTGGCTTGATTATACTGAAGGCACTCCATCTTTTACATATCTGTCCCTTTCTAAACTGTGGCCTCTTCTAAATCAGAGTAAGCATCTCATCCTCTTTTATAAGCACGACCTAGCATAGAAGGTGCTTTAATAGCAGTCATATCCAATTAGGGGGCTGGATAATGAATGGGCAAAGATGAAAATGTGAGTTGAAATTACTCCCCAAAATATAAAGGTATTGCCTAGAAAACGATGTTCACTTTCATGAATCTATAAAATTAATACATGTATTCAGGGTTGTTGTATAAACACCAATACATGTTTTATAAAAGTGATGTATCTTTAAGCATAAAATGAGTGCTACAAAAAGCTTAGTATGTATGTTACTGGCTGAAAAGCAGAATCACAGTTGCCAACTCACATGTGTATGTGAATGGCTTTGAATGATTTCTGGATTACATGTGACAGGCTTCAACACATGCACAAAAAGATTATTCAATTCATAAATGTTCTGTTGTCACATACCTAACAGCCTGAGGTTCTAAAACAAAGGCACAATTGTAGAAGAAAGTTGAAGTTTTTTGATTTTTCTTTTTTGAGACAGAGTCTCGCTCTGTCACCCAGGCTGGAGTGCAATGGCGCGATCTCGGCTCACTGCAATCTCTGCCTTCCGGGTTCCAGCAATTCTTCTTCCTCAGCCTCCTGGGTAGCCAGGATTACAGGAATGTACCACCACACTCGGCTAATTTTTGTATTTTTAGTAGAGATGGGGTTTCACCATGTTGGCCAGGCTGGTCTCAAACTGCTGACCTCAGGTAATCCGCCTGCTGTGGCCTCCTAAAGTGTTAGGACTACAGGCATGAGCCACCATGCCCGGCCAAAAGGTGAATTCTTTCAATGATAAAATAAACCCTACTGATTTGCAGTCAAAGGTACAGATGTTGAAAAGCCAAGTTCTTAGGCCAGTGCTGTTTTGTTTGATATTGCCTAGCATATCCCCATGTGTGTGAATATGTGTGAATGATTGCCTCTGCAGCTGAATGCACTGTTGCTTGATCTGTGTGTTCCTGGGCCTCCAAACCGGAGCCTGACAGTGGTGAGAGGGAAGTTAAATCGTGAGGTAGTTCACAACTTATTCTATTCAAATAGGCAAAGTACTTATGCAAAGCATTCTTCTGGGTATTTTGGGGGAATTATAAATGATTAAAGACACCATCCTTGACCTCAAAGAATTTACCATCTTTTTGGGTAATAAGACTCAGGCATAAGTAATAATAATCCAAGTGGATTCTGAAAGAGAAGGTGATTTTTGAGGGAAGGATAAAATTGGGAAAAGAATTCATGGATAAAGGTGTGCAGGTGTGAGAGCACAGAAGGCATTCAAGTAGCCTCCACTCTGATTTGTCCAGCCTCACTACTTTTCATTCCTTTGACCTTTTTCACCCTATATGGGATATGTCTCCAAAATAATGATCATGTCCTCTCCTCTTCACCTTTCTGTACCTCTTCACACTGGTCCCATTGCCTGAGACACCAATTCTGCCTGCCAACCTGGGTAAGTCCTACTCCTCATTAAAGTCCCGGTTTACATTCCTTCTCATTTACAGCTTCCCATCATCTATCTTATACTGTTAGTTGCTCATATATCTGTCATCCCAAACTGTCAGCTGGTTGGGTGAAGAGATGTCATTTCTTTCATCTCTATATTCCCATCATCTAGAATAATGCCTGGCAGGCACTATGTGCCCTAGGAATGTTTTTTGAGGTATATTAGTGCATAGTTAGTGCTGTCTTTTGACTAGATACTGGATTTGAATGTAAAGTTAAAGAGAAATGCAAAACAAACAAACAAACAAACAAACAAAAAAACAAAACAAAACAAAACTAACAACAAGAATGTAGGAATGAATTTAATCAAGGAAGTAAAAGATCTGTACACTGAAAACTATAAGACATTGATGAAAAAAACTGAAGACAACATAAATTAAAAGATGGCTTGTGTTCAGAGATTGGAAGAATATTATTAAAATATCCATAACCCCTAAGTGATCTACGTGCATTGCTATCAAAATATCAATGACATTTTTCACAGAAATAGAAAAGGCAATCCTAAAATTCATATGGAACCACAAAAACTCCCAAATAGCCGAAGCAATGTTGAGCCAAAATAACAAAGCTGGAGGCATCAAACCACCTTATTTCAAAATCGACTTCAAAGCTATAGAAATCAAAATAGCATGGTACTGGCATAAAAACATAGATCACTGGTACAGAATAGCAAGCTCAGAAATAAATCCATACATTTACAGTTGATTTTCAACAAAGATGTCAAGAGCACACAATGAGGAAAGATCAGTCTCTTCAACAAATGGTGCCAGGAAAACTGGGTGTCTATATGCAGAAGAATGAAATCAGACCTTCATCTCACACCACATATAAAAATCAACTCAAAATGGATTAAAAGACTTAAACATAACACCTAAAACTGTAAAACCACTAGCAGAAAACACAGGGAAAAATCTCCATAACACTGGTCTGGGCAATGATTTTTTGGATATGAATGCAAAAGTACAGGCAACAAAAGCAAAAATGGACACATGGAATTACATCACACTAAAGAGCTGTACAGCAAAGGATCACCAAAGTGAAGAGACAACCTACAGAATGGGAGAATATTACATCTTGATAAGAGGTTAATATACAAAATACACAAGGAACTCAAACAACTCAATAGAATTAGAAAGAAAAAAAAAAAAAAAAGAAGCCTGATTTTAAAATAGACAAAGCTTGGCTGGGCGTGGTGGTGCATGCCTATAGTCCCAGCTACTCCAGCAGTTGACATGGGAGAACTGCTTGAGCCCAGAGTTTGAGTTCAGTCTAGGCAACAAGGTGAGACCCCCATGTCGATTTTTTTTTTTTTTTTTGAGACAAAGTCTCGCTCTGTCGCTCAGGCTAAAATGCACTGGGACGATCTTGGCTCACTGCAGCCTCTGCCTCCTGGGTTCAAGTGATTCTCCTGCCTCAGCCTCCCTAGTAGCTGGGACTACAGGTGTGCACCACCATACCCAGCTAATTTTTGTATTTTCAGTAGAGATGAGGTTTCATCATGTTGGCTAGGCTGGTCTTGAACTTCTTGCCTCAGGCGATTGGCCCACCTCGGTCCCCCAAGGTGCTGGGGTTATAGGCATTAGGCACTGGGCCCGGTCCCCATGTCTATTTTTAAAATAAAAATAAAATTTAAAAAAAATAGGCAAAGAACCTGAATAGACATTTATCAAAAGAAGACATACAAATGGCCAACCAGTATATCAAAAATGTGATCCCAGCTTTGGGAGGCCGAGGTGGGTGGATCATGAGGTCAAGAGATCGAGACCATCCTGGCCAACATGGTGAAACCCCGCCTCTACTAAAAATACAAAAATTAGCTGGATGTGGTGGTGCACGTCTGTAGTCCCAGCTACTCAGGAAGCTGAGGCTGGAACCCGGGAGGCAGAGGTTGCAATGAGCTGACATCGCGCCATTGCAATCCAGCCTGGAGACAGAGTGAGACTCCATCTCAAAAAAAAAAAAAAAAGTAGGAGAGATCCAAGATAGCCAAATAGCAACAGCTCAGGAATGTAGCTCCCAGTGAAAACGCAGAGAACGAGTGGACGCTGCACTTTCTGACGAATTTTTGTTCCCCACAGACTGGGAGATTCCCGGCAGAGGAGCCACACGGGTCGCCAGCCTGACTCTTTGGGCCAGCGCGGCTGTTTTGCCGGTGCCCCAGCGCGGCGCTTCTCGGTGTGGAGTATACAGACGGACGGGCTCGGCTGGTCCCATCCCCACAAGGAAAACTGCAATTGGAAGTGCTGAGGACTGAGAGTTTCACAGCAAGCATAGCGATCCCAGGAAGGTCCGGCTCTGTGAGGAACCGGCATCTGCCAAAGGAAAACTAAGAAATAGAAAAACTTCATCACTGGGTGGAGAGAGATCCAAGATGGCCACGTAGCAGCAGCTCAGGATTGTAGCTTCCAGTGAAAGCGCAGAGAGCGAGTGGATGCCGCAATTTCAGACGCATTTTTGATGCCCACAAACTGGAAGATTCCTGGTGAAGGAGCCACACGGGTCACCAGCATGACTCTTTTGGCCGGTGCGGCTGTTTTGCTGGCACCCCGGCGTGGCGCTTCTCAGTGCGGAGTGTACGGGACTGGGTGCCCTTTTAGTCGGGCTCCGCTGGTCCCATCCCCGCAAGGAGAACAGCAATTGGAAGCGTTGAGGACTGAGAGCAAGCACAGCTGAACCCCGGAAGCACAGCAACCGCAGCTGAACCCGGGAAGGCCCAGCTCTGTGGGGAAGGGGCGTCCGCCAAAGGAAAACTAAGAAACAGAACAAACTTCATCACCAACAAGCCGGACGTCCACTCAGAGACCCAATCTGAAAGTGGGCAATTACAAAGACGACAGGTGGATAAATCCACAAAAATGGGAAGAAACCAGTGCAAAAAGGCTGAGAACACCCGAAATCAGAATGCCTCTCCTCCTACCGGGGATCGCAGCTCCTCATCAGCAAGAGAACAAGGCCTGATGGAGGATGAGTGTGATGAACTCACAGAATTAGGCTTCAGAAGGTGGATAATAAGAAACTTCTGTGAACTAAAAAAAACATGTTCTAACCCAATGCAAAGAAACTAAGAATGTTGAAAGAAGATTTAACGAAATGCTAACGAGAATGGACAACTTAGAGAAGAATATAAATGAATTGATGGAGCTGAAAAACGTAACACGAGAACTTCGCGAAGCATGCACAAGTTTCAACAGCCGAATTGACCAAGCAGAAGAAAGGATATCAGAGGTCGAAAATCAACTCAATGAAATAAAACGAGAAGGCAAGATGACAGAAAAAAGGGGGAAAAGGAATGAACAAAGTCTCCAAGAAATATGGGACTATGTGAAAAGACCTAATCTACGTTTGATAGGTGTACCTGAATGTGACGAAAAGAATGAATCCAAGCTGGAAAATACTCTTTAGGATATTATCCAGGAAAACTTCCCCAACCTAGAAGGCAGGCCAACATTCAAGTCCAGGAAATACAGAGAACACCACAAAGATATTCCTCAAGAAGAGCAACCCCAAGACACATAATCGTCAGATTCACCAGGGTTGAAATGAAGGAGAAAATGCTAAGGGCAGCCAGAGAGAAGGGTCGGGTTACCCACAAAGGGAAGCCCATCAGACTCACAGCAGACCTCTCAGCAGAAACCCTACAAGCCA